>RHLR01000708.1:0-14806 GCA_009806335.1 Davidsoniella australis | reverse complement strand
AAAAGAAAAAAAAAAAAAGCATAACAAAAGACCCCTATTTAGTTGTATATACTATTATGCAGCAAGCATACACATTTTTGTAATTACATTACGAAACGATGCTAATCTTTCCTACCTTTTTCTTTTGAATTTGCTATCTTGATATATATATCATCTTTCTCAGCTTGTTTTTGAGATTCGCTCTTTTCTTGCTTTTTCATACTTATTCTGCATTATCTATCTTGTTTTCTTCCACATGGCTGACACTAACGATATATTTCGTACCCTCCTTAATCAGGATTCGGTTCGTTTGCAAGACTTACAGCAAACCCATCAGGAAAACAAACGGAAATTGGAAGCAGAGAATAGGAAAGCGGATCGGAAAGAAAAGAGGACAACTCGGGAATCGCAAAACGACATTCAAAACATCTGCCCTGATCCCAATACTTATTCCGTGAATCAGCAGCCACCGCCACAACCAAATTACCCAAGACTTATATATCATGGCAAACCATCTCATTGGCTAAATACCGACGGCCTTCCGTCTCTCACTACCGACCATTCTGCTCCAGACGATGCCGACTCGGTAGTAGAGATGGGCTATCAAGCACCACAATGCGAAACTTATTATGACCAAGATAACGGTTTCAACCAGACCGGTGATCCCAAGGATGTCATCAATTTTCAATGGTCCGGGTCCGGGCCCCTGGGTTTCTGGGACATAACCTTGGATGTGGAAACTCATGATTCGACAGCCTATTTAGATGTGAACACATCATATCCCACCAGCCATGGCACGACTAATAAGCCACCGCCAACACGAGAGGCGCCATACGAGCTATCACCGGAAATGCCATGGACGCTTGTTCAAAATCCTATATATTGCCTACTGGCCTATGGGTCTGATTTTACTACTCAACGAGTATCATTGAGTGCCACTCCGGGTCTTATAGGGAATGAGATGAATCCTGGCTTTGATAGTGTCTCAAATTATTCCGTCCAGAACAATCAGTCAGCGATGAACGTCGGCATGTCATATCCCGCTAGTCTTGGCCCGGAAGCTCAGAGTTACTTACATCGAGTAGATGTGAACACATCTAATCCCACCAGCCTTGACACGACTAATAAACCACCGCCAACACGAGAGGCGCCAAACGAGCTATTACCGGAAATGCCATGAACGCTTGAGCATGTACAATATGTAAACAATTAGGGTTACGCCAACATTTCTAACCCACGAGGTACTCTACAGGGTTTACCTGTTTGGAAATGCAGTAACCTCGGTCATTACTACTAAGACGGCTTCTTTTGTCGGAAATCAATATAAAAACCGGTATATCTTGGGTACAAAGTTCAAAAGGCCTCAAAAGTAGGGAAGCTTTTGAGCTCTGATTGTTTGCATATTGTTTTTGCTTTCTTTTTTTGTTTTCTTTTATGTTTTCCTTCAATTTAGTCTGTTCCAATTCGCATTCTTTTTTTTCTCTACTTGATTCTCTACTCTACGTATAAGACCTCTTCTTTGCTTCCCCAATCTTTATACTTTGTTAACTCCGTCTGCTTTCTCTTTTATCATACGTTTTCTATCTTTGTTTCACTGAGAAAAAAAAAGCATACACATTCTAAGAACCAGAAACAAACATCAACAAACAACGTGATCTGATTTTACACAATATTCTGGTGTGCCAACAATTTATGGCCTTTTGAGTTATACTCGTGTGCTATGGAACCCAATTAGTTTTACTCCCTTTTCTCGCTAGCTGTTTGTGTTTTTTCTTCTTCTTTTTTTTTCTCTTTCTTCAAAGCTTCCAGAAGATTACACAAGGAACAACTAGCTTTTGCGATTGCTCTTTTAGTCAATCTTCTTCCCCTTCTTTTTTTTCGTCTTTATTCTTACTTTTTCATTATCTGTTATTAAACTCACTACTTACTCTACGCTTGATTTCGACTCTAGCATAGTTGCAAATTTGCTTGCTCTATATTGCTCGTTTTCTTCTTTTATTCGTCATGTCTTCGACTCATTTTGTCGTTAAGAGCATATAATCGATGCTCAGCACATCCGGGAATACCCACGTGCCACGGCGTTATCGCAAGAAACACCGCTCAAGCTGGCCGTTAAGCAGTATATACCCAAATCAAATACGCCACTAGAACCCGGCAGCGTTACGATTGTGGCTGCTCATGCATGTGGCTTTCCCAAGGTAAGCTATTTCCTATTTCCCGTGGTTCTGGAAGCGAGCTGATCGTTAGATACACCGTTGTCTTTGATAGCCGGCTGTTGGTGGGCCTTTCGTTTCAGTCTTAGCAATAAGATCGACATTTACTGACTATTTTCATGTTCATCTAGGAACTGTATGAGGCACTGTGGGATGAGATTCTGCTTGAATCATCACGCCATGGCTTCCGTATCAAGGCTATCTGGATTGCCGATTGCGCGTGGCAAGGCTATAGTGGCCAGCTAAATGAAGACCAATTGGGAAATGATCGTAAGTGAAACAAAGCCCCTTCCCTTTTGTATTTCCCTCCTTCTTTTTCTTGCACTTCCTTTTTTTTCGGCGTAAAAACTGGTAAAAGTGGTAGCTACGCTTTTGCTTTTGCCGATTTGGAATCAAGAGTACGCCGAGTAGTTACACTATACATACATAGTGCTATAATATTGTATCACTCCGCATTATTACGTTGCATCTTCATTCTTCCATTCTTCCATTCTTATTCCTTCAGTTTTTTCTAATCATACATCATCACATCAGCATCATGGATGGACTACGCGCGTGATATCTACCAAATGATTAATCATTTCCGGTTCGAGATTTCCATGCCTATAGTCGCCGTCGGCCATTCTTTTGGCGCTGCCTCACTAGTCAATGTGTCCCTAATGCACCCGAGGCTATTCAGCAGCATTGTGCTCTTGGATCCCGTGATCTCGCAGTATGCTTCTAGTTCCGGAAGTTTGGCATCGGGTCCTGTCTCTAGCTCCATTTATCGTCGAGACACGTGGCCGTCGCGTGCCGAAGCTTTAGCTGGCTTCAAGAAGAACCCGTTCTATAGTACGTGGGACGAGCGTGTACTGAACGCCTGGGCGGAACATGGACTAAGAGATTTACCTACTCCTAAAAAACCATTGCCTGCTCCGGTCACTCCGTCAAAGGAGGACAGCAAATCAACGCCGATCCCGGTCACTCTACGTACTACGAAAGACCAGGAGTGCTTTACTTTCCTGCGCCCATGTTGGGACGCCTTTTCAGAGGATGGAAAGACGTTGATTGATCGCTCGTTAGTGCCCGATCTAGAGATTGATCTACCAGAGAAATACCAGTCAACTTGGCCACTGTACCGCGCTGAAGGTGCCGCAATAATGGCACGACTACCCTTTGTCCGCCCTCCACTACTCTATATCCTGGGAGGAGCTAGCACCGTTTCCACGCAAGAGATCCGAGAAGCCCGTCTCGCTTCTACCGGCACAGGCGTCGGCGGTAGCGGTGGAGCTAAAGATGGGAAAGCCAAGGAAGTCGTACTGGAAGGCAGAGGTCATCTGTTCCCTATGGAATCTCCCGGTAAGTGCGCCCAGTTAGCTGTACAGTGGGTCAAGGAGACCCTACCAGAATTCCGAAAGGAAATGGAGGCTTTCGATGAATGGAAAAAGAAGGACATAGCAGAGAAAACGTCACTGAATGATGTATGGAAAAAGCATCTTCCGAGACCGGAAAGGAGGAAGAAGCCTTCCAAAATCTAAGGTCTTTTTTTCATCCTTTCGGAGAAATGGCCTTCTAAGAAATGCCTAACAAAAAAACTTCCTACATATGTATAATTGGACTCGGTACAAACTCCTTGTATTCTATAAAAAAAACTTTATTAATATATACTGTATATTTTTCATTTTCCCAACAACATATCAACATCATAATGTGGCCTTTCATCTTATTTCTTCTCGTCATCGCGTGTTTGTGGAACCCAAATTAACAGCCCATCCTTGTCCGAGCTCATACCCTCTGTTGGAATAACCCTCAAGATCTTTTGGTAGTATTTGTCCTTGACGATGAGGGCTGGGCGGATATAAGTACCTGTCACCATAGGGAACAGGCGGAATTGGGCCGTGCGACGCGACGCCGGCAGCACATTCAGCGTCGTTAGCTTGGCACCCGAAAAAGCGAATTGATCGCTGGGATCCATCGTCAGTCCAAAAGTCAGGAAATGTCCTGACGCGTTCTCGATTGTCACGTCCATACATAGTAAGCTGCGTGGGCATGCACTATGTGGCTCTGATAAACTGGCCAGCACGCGTGGCTCAGAGCCCAAAACGACGTATGGTGGCACGACGATGCTGCTGATATTAGGTGTAACGAGTGGCTGAGATGCGGGCAGTGGAGTCTTGCGTTCCCAGTGGATGTCGAAGGCGAGCTCGAGTACAATGGCCGCACGGTCGTCTAGACTGGTCTTTTGTACGTCGAGGTCGAAGCTAACGTTTTGGAGCTCTTCAGCACGAACAGCGATACCGGCCGCAGGAATGGGTGTCTTTAGATGTGGTCTACATTGGGCCTGGTTGGCACCCTCTTCTCCAAAGGCTAGCACATGCACACCAACATCTTTGATGACTAGTTCGTCAGCCGCAAGCGATTGGAAGGCACAGCCGAGAAACCAGCGCTGGCAGAGACCGCGCGGCACAGTAGAGGATGTGTCACCGAGGCCTTCGGTATCGAACATGCTCGGCCACGGATCAGGGTGGAGGCGAGGAAGCAGTTCGTAGCGGGACTCGAAGGGCGCTTTGGGGCTGATCTTGAAAGACATAGTCTGGATGATGGGCGTCGCCGGGTCGCTGTCTAGATGATACGAGACCTTCACTGACACTTCGCAGTCGGTAGGAATTTCGAATGCGTCCATGTGGAGGAAAATCATTTGGCGTTCAAGTTTAGGGATCTTGCCGATATGCGCATTAGATAGCGTTGAACCTTCCTCCTGGGTGGTAGCCGTCGCTGATTCGTCGTTGAACTTGAGCGAGAACCCGGGAATGCTCTGGCCAGTGGCAGCGACGTCGACCTTGGCGGTAATCTCTTCGTCTTCCGCATTGTAAACGTTTAATTCGAACTCGAGGGGCTCGTTGGCGTAGTATTGCTGTAGTATAGTGACTAACGACAGCTCCATCTTGGGCGGCCGAGGCTGAATATCGAGTGTATGCGGTATGTCACGTGCTATGGTTGAGCGTCGAAGAGTTATCGGATCGTACCATGAATTGAGAGCCCGAGACTCGAGGAAACTGGAGTGATGTGTAAGAGAGAATGCGTCGGTATCCATTGTTAAACTAACGCCGGTTGCTTGGGTCTTGCCAGGTTCACGTAGTGGGATGGAGAAATGGAAGACAGTCGTCTGACCAGGACGGAAGATAAGGCTGGCACTTCCGTGTAGGGCTGGCGCAACTTCGTCGTTGTCGTCCTCGGTGGGCTCTTCTTCAAGTGCGACATCCTGCACGGTTGCCCTTCCGTTTGCCTTTACATTCTCAGTTTGAGAATCGTTGTGTACGAGCGTTATCGGGCCTATTCCACCCTCAAGCGACACATTCAACTTCTTGAACTGTAGAACTGCGGCATCGCTAAAAGAATTCACCGTGATCTGTAGTTCAGCGAGAGATGTTTCGCCAGCCTTAGCTTCTTTATGTCTGAAGAGGAAAACAGATGATAAACAAGAAACCAGCTTGTCATCGGAGAATTCAACTACTGGCTTTTCCGAGATAGTAAGCCCGGGTAGTGAGTTATTGATATCATAAAGCCATTTCGGACGTTTGTGAAATTCTAAATATGATTAGCATCATCACGCACTAGTCTTGGCTTCACAGAGACAATGATACTTACTGTTGCTCAATAACTCCCAATCAACAGAGAGAACAACATCGCCGCGATTGGCTTTAACAGCCGCCCGTCGTAAGGACCAACAAACTTCCTCGATGAAGTCTAGCCATCCATGTTCTCTGAAGATTTGCTCCTGCCAGAGCGGATATAAACCATCAACTGCCTTGTCTGCCATTCCCATGTTGGTAAGTTCTTTCGCACACTCCAGAGTTATTTCAGCTACTGCACGGTTCTGCCCTCGGTCGAGGAATGGCTGACGGGCTGATACCAAGCAATCTACAATCCTTTGGCTGTGATTGGTACTTGGTCCGTCAAGCGAGCTCTCCTCCCACGGCTCTGGACATAGATATGTATCGTAGGAGTAGTCTTTGCCAGACTTGTGAGGTTCTAGTGGGTTTTTCGGCCGTCTTCTATCTTCCTCTGGAATTGCATATGCTAATCTACGTCGTGATGACTCGTGGCGTGCGGCAGCTCGATACCAATAACCCGTATGGTGTAGATTGTCCCAGGGGCGCAGGCGTTCAGCGAGAATAGCCTTCTCAGGCGGGAGATAGACTGCAGTTTTGAATGGTGGCATCTCCGGTATAGACATGTTCTCTACTAGCTGCGCCATCACCACATACCACCTGGCCTGCCATGCTTCCCAACCGTAGCTATTAGTGCCTCGGCCGTGGTTTTCTACCATATTAGCAGTAAGATCGCGGTGCATTTGCCATCTCCGGACGGCTGCCGATGGATTTCCATTCCAGAGCAGACACCGCATCCATCGGATAGCAATGATATCTGCTAGAAGTCTGGCTTCATTCCAACGTGCCTCCCAGCCAGGAATCATCTCCCAGACCTCTGGGCTAGTCAAAACTTCGTAGGCAGATTCATAAGACTTGCATGCGTTGTCCATATCTTGCCGAAATTCCGAGAACACGGCAATTTTGAAGTCATACCGTACATGCCAATCTGCTAGTGATAAAGTCTGAGATGTACCGCTTGTTGGTGGAATTGTTGGCTCTGGCGTCAGTCCTCTTGACTTTTTCTTCTTTGAACGCCTACCTAGATCGCGATAGTACTCAACGGCCATAGGATACAGTGCTGTAAGAATCTTATCGGCAGCAATATCAAGCTCCTCGGGCGTATCTTTAGGTGACACGTAGAATATAGCCTTGTGTTCTAAACCAGTGCCTCTTCTGATGCTCTCTAGACGGTCTGTTATGCCTTCTGTCGGTGCTAATGGCGATGCTTCGGCGTCACTCAAGAGAATTGCCACGAGGCGTGTTTTGTGCCCAGATTGCTGTAGTGAGGTTCTGATGTTTGCGATGTCTGTCTTGAGTCTATTATCGAGTGTTTGGGCTTGTGTTGGATCTGATGTGAGGTTGTAGAAACACAAGATTATACTGGGAATGAGATCCTGGTGCTTGCGGAGCCAGGTGTCGTTCAGTAAACCGTCAGGATAGAGCCGTGAGGTTGTGCTCAGTGGTGAAAATGGAGAATGTAGGACGGGCATGCTTGTAGCAGCTTCCTCGGCATCGGCCGGAAGAGGGGCTTTGCGAGGAGGCAGCCGCAGCGTCTAATTGTCCTCAATGGTAAGTTAGTCACATGATTATTGGCGGCCGAGCTAGCTTACTCCTACTACTCACTCTGCCCGTCGCCGTGACTCTGAAGCGGTACGGCGCATCTTTGAAGTCGTTATCCCATGGTGGAACCGTAGCATTTATAGCACTAAAGTATCTATGCAGCTGAGCTGCGACTGGTGTATCAACCGGCGGAATTTCTGACTTGATCGTGATGGACGCATCTTCTATTGTGCTGCCGAGCTGCAAATCGATCGTCTTGGCGGTGGAGGAGAGACCGGAAACGACTAAAAGCGGCGCGTTATGCGCAAGGCTACCGTCGGGAAAAGCCTCCATAGCGGTAGATATATGCGGAAGATGAGATGATTGTCCGCGATGATCTGAGCTTATGGATAGCTTCAAGAGCGCATTTGAGACCTAATTTCTTGGCCAAGAGAGGATGTGTTCGGCCAATTAATAATGTAAACAGTTTGGTAACCTTTTGAAAAAGCTCAGCTAGAAAAATCTTCATATGGCTGCAGATAGACAATATTGGTTTTGCTGTTCAAATTGAGCTGCTAAGAAGCTGTTGCTCTTGTTTTGAAGCTGCGTTAAGGCCCCCGCCATCGTGAAATCCAGGGTTCGATTTAGGGTTAATACATCACTGACGAAAATGAACCATGACGCACTCTAACCGGGGAGGCTCCACCTCAGCTGCATCATTGGCTAGATTAGGTATGCCTGTATTCTGCCGCCATATACCGCCCGAAAGCTAGTGTTCCTAAGTTGTTTGATTCGATTGATGCTCGATATTTCGCACATCTCGGCGCAAACTCAATCCAGCCTTTAATCTTAGTTATACAATCTTGACTTTTCTTTCTAGCACTCAATCGCCTGTTGATTTTCCTGCGGAAAGCCATACGCAACTATAATCTTTGTATTTTTAGCCAATTTTTATTCGGTCTTCTCTTACTTTGACCTTTCGCGGCTCTACAACCACTATACACCCGTCTACCCATCTACGCCAGGCCTAGTTAGCTCATTACGATGGCTTCGTCGCAACAAGTCCGGTTCGCCGAGACCATTCGCGCAGTTAGGCAAGCTATAAAACGAGAAGCTTGTGGTATGTTTTACAGTCTGCATATTTGCCCAGCCTGTGCTCAACTATGCTGACCCGATCTATCTCTACAGCGGACTCCGAT
The DNA here is from genome assembly GCA_009806335.1 of Davidsoniella australis. Lineage (NCBI taxonomy): Eukaryota > Fungi > Ascomycota > Sordariomycetes > Microascales > Ceratocystidaceae > Davidsoniella > Davidsoniella australis. The sequence continues at coordinate 6,244 of RHLR01000708.1, read as the reverse complement.
TCCGACGATGAAGTCACTATCAAGGGTAACCGCGGCGATAAAACAAAGAAGCGAGCTCGTTTTTCTGAGCGTGGCCACTTGTCTATTCCCTCTGATCTCGATATGTACAAGCACGTAAGTCTTTGTATCTCTGTATACTAATTACCAAGCTATATGCTTACTTATTTACAGTCTGTCGAATATGCAGGCGTCTATAGAGAGACAATCAGCCGCAACCCTCCTCTGATCGACAACGATGGATACCAGGTCGATAGTGATGAAGAAAATGAAGAGCGCCTAGAAGATGCTGCCGAAAACGCTGATCTCATGAATCCATATGCACGCGTTAAGATAGAGAGTACGTTGCCTTCAATCAAACACTCTCAGCTTCAGGCATTAGCCAATCTAACCGCTCTTTTTTAGATGTTCTTGCTCCATTGAGATCAATTACCGAACTCCCAACACACCCTACGCTATCCAGACCCTTCGTATCGAACACTCTCACATCGCTTATGCACCAAAGCAACGATATCATGCGCAAAGAAAATGCTTCTCTCTGGAAAGTGAAACGTCTCTATGCTGGTTTTTGTGGCGACTTTATGTGGATTCCCTGTGGTGTCCTTTTAGGCGATAACGACCGGGAGCTCTTCCAAACAAACATCTTCCCAGAGATCACAGAGATCACCAAAGCCGCTCTTGCTGATGGACGTGCGATATGTGGACTACCACCTGTAGAGGAAGAGGCCGCACCCACCAATGGAGTTTCAAAAAACGCTACAAAGCCTAGTTCAACTACCAAAGAGGTTGAAATGGACGACGCACCCCAGCCGGAAACTAGGCCAAACGATATGTTCAAACCCACGGAGCCAGAGATTCCAGTACACCCATTCTTTGCACCTCCCGCCAATGCACGCCCCGACATGAATATGGGATTACCTCAGTATGAGGCCGATGAGATGCGCCGCTTACTTCAACTGTATGTCCAAAAGCAGGAAGAAGTATGTCGTGGAACGCGGAAGCTTTTTGAAGGCTTGCTCAAGGCCCAGCGTCTCCGACAAACAGTCATGACATGGTCACGGACAGAAGCACACAGTGGTGAAAATGCCGACATGTCAGATGGAGAAGATTGGTATGACAAGGAGTATCTAGGAATCACCGAGGAACTCAAGAAGGGACAGGACGAAGAAGAGGAAGACACGACGACCACTAAGAAAACCCGCAACCGTAAATAGAGAAAACGGCTTGCTAAAGAACGGCCGTCGGAGCTCATCCCAAAAGCTCTTGATGAAGAGATCGCTACAAGCACAGAAAGCAAAAAGCGCGGCAAAAAGGCCAGAAAGGCGAAAAAGGACAATAAGACAATGGAATCAAATGAAGGTTCTAACTCTGTTGTCGAGACCCCGTGTCAGCGCCGAGGAGCGCGCAATCGGACACAGCCTGAGAAACCTGATATTGCCGACAACATCACAAGCAGGTTGTCTGAGTCTTCCGGTTATGAAGATATTCCGCTGCTACTTCTGCGAAACAGGGCAGTCAAGCAGTGCTAGTCAACAAGTATCCTCAAGGGATTCTTGTTTGTTTTATATATTGTTTTTAGGGGGAGTTTCTTTTTTTGATTGCCTTCGTTACATTGCTTTCGTCTCGAACTACGGCTAGGAACGAAGCATGTCTAACATGGACACAATCTGTGATTTTGATATTTGGCCTAGAGACGCAGTAGATACGATAAGGCGGATGAATGGTGTTTAGGATAACAACCATTTTGGGGGGTTTGGGATGGAAAATCTTTATTGTGGCGTTATTCATGCTGGTCAACATGTTTAATTATCTGGTTATCATTGGCGTTTCTGAGAAGATTTTTGTTTTGTGTAGCCCTACTTGACACAAGCTTGTCTTGTTTAAGAATATATAACTACATAAATATCTTACTCTTATAACTATCAAATCTTGACATCACGAACGTTTCTAACATATCAAAAGGACCATAAGACAGATTATGTTGAAGATCATTCGGAAGTTACCCTTTGACAGATTTTGATATAGATAAGCGTTTCCTTAAAATTGGCAAGTGCCATGAGGCTGACAAAAACACATGGAAACTTCTCCAAAGCCCTATCTCGTGTTATGAATCTTGGTATCGTCTTAAGGCTGAAGCGGCTGATTGAGGCTCTTCATCAATCGTCATCATATCTTTATCTCCTCTCGCTGTAAATCGTCAGCATTGAATTACTTCTCTTACTTTCTACTGGCTTCAACTCTTTGTGTTTGTGGCGTTATGACGCCTTGTCTTCGTCTAACATGCGCCTAATAGACGCTTTATATTGTTTGCTGGTTGCTGGCTATCTATCGTTGATACCCTCTACCACTGCGTTCCCTAAACGCTCGCTACGAAAGAAGGACATGCCCATTCTGACACTGCCATATGGATCTTTCAGGGCATCATACAACTTCAAAAATGACATGTTGGTTATCAGACGCCGTGTTTTGGCTGTCCCCAATTGCTAACCTGTACGTAGATATAGATTTCAGAATATACCCTATGCCGCGCCGCCCGTGGGTGACCTACGGTGGAGAAAACCTCTGCCACCAATCACAAAGGCAGGTGTCCAGGACGGCCATCACGGCCCTCATTGCCCACAGGGCGTTGTCGGAGGCTTCAACATCATCGGTCCCGGAAACAAGTATCCGGCCGGCCGTGCGATCAATCAATTGTGAGTTACTTAGGACACGATATACCGTAAGTATCCATGTTTCCTAGTACTAACTTCACTATATGAAGTTTCGGTGGCCTCCCTATTCCCCAGTTTGCGAAAGTCGATGAGGACTGTCTATACCTCGACCTCTACGTCCCAGGCAAAGCGATTATGGACGGCGAAATACTCCCTGTCGTCGTGTACATATTTGGTGGAGCATATGTGGTTGGTAGCAAAGATGTATACGAGCCGTTTCTCCCCTAGTACGATGGCTCTGGTATGATCGATCAGTCTAGCAACAACATCATCTTCATCTCGTTCAATTACCGCCTAGGAAGCTTTGGCTGGCTTGCAGGCTCCACTATGGAAGAAGATGGACTTCCAAATGCCGGGCTTTGGGATCAACGTGCTGTCTTCCAGTGGGTCCAGGACTACATTAGGCTTGTGGGCGGTGATCCTGACAGTGTAACCGCCATGGGAGAGTCAGCAGGTGGCGGTTCGATCGAGCATCATCTAGTTGCCAATGGTGGGTCCCTGGACCCCTTGTTTCACCGAGCTATATTGATGTCTCCTGCATTCCAGCCCATGTGGGATCGAGAAGGAACCATGGAAGATACTTATAGAAACTTTGAACGCCTTGCAGGCTGCGAAGACGAGGGCCTTGAATGTCTTCGTGAACAATCGAGCGACGTTCTCATCAAGGCCAATACAGCGCTTTTGGCTGCGCATCCTGCGGGCAGCTTTGCACTCGGCCCTTCTCCGGACGGTGATTTTATTCGTCAACTTCCAGTCTTGGAAATTGCGCTGGGCAATGTATGGCCTATCAAAACTATCATCACAACACACACGTCTGATGAATCAGTCATGTTTGTAAGCGGAGATGTGACCACGAACGAGGACTTTGTTAGGTTTCTACCTTCTATATTCCCTGAGTATACCGTCAAAGCGGGCCTTGTCGATGCAATCACGACATTTTATCCGCCGGTTACAAAGAAAAACAGTGTTTACAAGTCTCAAGCCGAGAGAATGGGTGCACTAGTGCGGGACGCCTGTATGGTGTGCAACGTACGTTATATTAATGAGGCTCTCGGGGATGACAACGTGTGGACATTACAATACAGTGTAGCCCCTGGATGGCATGGGGCGGATCTATTCGCGGTATTCTTCAACCCTAAACTGACCGCCAATAGCTGGCTTCAGCTTCTCACAACATTTATCATTTGGCCAGCCGGTCTCTTCTTCAAAGGAATAAGCCGATCACTACAGAGCTATTACACATCATATATCATTACAGGAGATCCAAACACAAGAAGAGTCAAATGGAACATTCCGCCAACCGTCGAATGGCATCATCCGACGACAGACGGACGCTATGGAGTCGAAAATGTTGTCAATGTAGGCAATGTACGTTTCAGCACAATCATAGACAAGCAGATGCCCGAAGATGCGTGCGACTTCTGGCGAGATATCTTTGCGGCTGCGACTGCCATGGGTGGATACTCGCCTGATAACGAGATGGTCATGCAAGTGCTCTTCAATGTTACAGAGGATCCGAGCCGACGGTTCAGGCACAAGAACGAAACAAAGCTAGCAGTGGCAGAAAGGGGACTATGGACTCCGTGAATTAATGATGTAACACATGGTTTTGCCGATTTTCAAAGGCAAAGTACAGCACAAATCCGACCTCGGCGCGACAAAGGAAATATACCAATTTATTAGTAGCAATACACTCTGATTATATTATAACCCGCTGCTAACATTCACAAAAGTTCCCACTATCGAATTCCCCGTTCATTGTGGAGTTCTGATCGTCACTGTTGCCTGGTTACTCTGTCGCCATCCAGCACGCAGCTTAGCTGTCTCGATATTCTGGCGTAACATGTTCTTGATATCCTCGTTCTTGATGAGATACAACAAACACTGCAACTGCTCGATAGCGGGACGGCCTAGCATTAGATAGCGCTGGCGCACCATGTTTCCCAAGTCTGGTAATACTGAAACCGACAGTGGCACCTCGTGGATCCAGATCTTGACAGTCGGCCCATGTAAGCTAGGCGCCGAAAATGGTTGACTTGTACATCCCAACGCCAGAGCGGCATCGTAGCTGAGCAGGCTGCGCTTCTGATCAGCGTTGAACTCAACGGTCAACGGCTCAGTAGCCAAACCACGGACGGAGATGACGGGCGTCAGGTGCATATTCGATGCAGCAGCAGGCGACGATGGGGTCACGATGCCAGTGGACGATATCAAGCTAGGAACATGTAAATCGAGAGTATCAGGGCTCCATGGAGGTGGGAAGAGGAGCGTTTGTGGTGTGAAAAGAGTTTGGGCAACTTGACGACTGCTAAGCTGCGAGTTGAAGATGAGATTGTTGGCTTGTAGGTCAAACGGCAACGAAACACCAGTTAGGCCACTACCAGAGGTTGTTCTGGGTCTGTTAGTATGAGGTGCTGGGCTTATACCGACACTCGGTCTTGCCATAGTGGCAGCCAACGGAGCAGCGGTGTTGAAGGCCAAGGTCGGCTTAGTAGCGGATAACGTCGGCAGATGTCCCGGCGTAGTCCGAGGAGAAGCCTTGCTAGTCGTGATACGCGGAAGTTGTGGACTAGTAGAAAGAGAGCCATCGGCTAGCACAGTTTCTTTGGGTTCCGTAGAGGCATCAAAAATGACGGAGTCTGCGTCTTCCCGCTCGTCCTCGTCTTCTTCGATGAAGGAGTGGTGGACTTCGAGAGATGCCTCGCGCTTGAAGTCTGTAGCTGAATCCTGTTTGCTCGGCAAGTTGATCGTACGCGGCTGAGACGATCCGGCGTTGAAGGGAAGAGCGGAATGACGAGATCGTGGAGAACGTGTTTTAGTAATGTGTTTAAGTGTTGGCTTGGAAATCCGGTGGGTGAGGCCAGTGATAGGCATTGTCGTGAGATGTATATATGTAAGTAGACGTTGTAGGTATTAGGGTTAGTTAGTATGTAAATGTGGCTTATTTTGTGTAATGATGATTAACAAGAACGTAAGAATAAAGAAGACAGAGTACGGATAAAGAAAAGAAATCAAGTCACCGTCGTTGTTTCTTATATTTATTGAGAAGAGGAACGCATGTTATTAATTTCTTGGCCCAAAGAAGAAGACAAAGGAGATCAATTCACGGATAAGGTGGTTTGAATTAGGAAATGGGTAGAAAAAAACATGTGATTCTTATATTGATCTAGATCGATCTTGATCTGGTAGCAAAGTAATTCGCCTTTCTATATTCTCCAACAGGCTAAATATCAGAAAATGTATAAATAAACCCCCAAAAATATCGACTTTAGTTAGTTTTGGGGATAAAACAAAAAGTAAGGGGGGGAGAGTAAGAAAAATCAAAGGGCCGCAAAGTTGCGTTGGCACATCTTTTTCTATCAATTGTTCGAGATCATACGATTATCGTCTGTTCTTAGGCGATTTTTGGCCTGACAATTTCAACGTCTTAGTCTTTCTCCAGCGATATCATTTTGGATTTATTCTACATAGATGAGTATATATGTAGGGTTAGCTGACTAAACATGTGGAATTTTTTTTTTCATTTATTAATCTTA
>RHLR01000707.1:0-14828 GCA_009806335.1 Davidsoniella australis | reverse complement strand
AGACCGGAAGTGTGATCTGAGATGCCTCGTCGACGATACAGTAATCGAACTGCCGCTCCGCAAACACCGGATGATTGGTGCCTAAGCACGTCGTTGCTACAATAGGCGAGCGCATCCAGACATTTTCAATAGTCTCAAAGTCCGGCAGCGCCTCGTATGACATCTTGGCAAAGCGTTTAATGCTAGGGTGTATCTTGTCCTTGCTGCCAATGCGGAGAATCCCGATGCCGTCATGCTCGAGCTTGAGCAAGATATTGTCGACCGCTGAATGTGTGTACGATGTCAGGATGACGCTCTTTTTCTGTGCAACTAGAGCACGGATGATGCAGGCGATCGTCGTCGTCTTTCCAGTACCTGGCATGCCTAGAACTAGAGCATAATCCTTGGCGCTCATGACTTTGGAGATGGCGGCTTTCTGATCGATATTTAGGCTGTCCATATTTTCAATGTGATATTGCGTGGGATTCACCTTGTAGGTAGGCGGCAAAAGATCCACTACAAGCTCTCGAATTCGATTACGGCCGTCGCTACCATTGGACATGATGGCTACCAAGTTGTGTCTGACGCGCGCCATACCGTTACCGAACTCGTCCTTGTCAAGACGATAACGTACCGGCTTCTGTAACTTGACTTGAGAGTCGCTGATCTTGACGCCTTCCGGGACAACTTCGTTGATTCCGGCAAATACTTGGTTGTCAACCTCGTCGAAATCGGCTTGCCTGATTCGTTGATTATGAAGACGACGATCGACAACAATACGGATAGCTTCCTTGCGGACATCGCAGACATAACCAATAGCTAAGGCAAAGTGGCCTTCTTCGTCAGATACCACCACGGGGTCATGGACATTGAGTGAAGACTCGGTGAACGAGAAGCCGGCCTGGGGATGCTCCTTGACTAGCGTATACTCGTACTTGGAAAAGCGCTGCTCGGAGCGTTCATGCATTTCTTGGATGACGCAGCCAGAGAACGCACGATTCTCGGCTTCACGTTCCACGCTAGTCATTGCCCATATCTCACGCTTGGCATGCTCACTGTGCTTTTCTTCGTGCGTAAGTAAAGCATCCCAGTTGCAGAAGAACTCGCGGTGGGTGTCGTTGAGGTGCCGAGAAAGCTTGTCAAACTCTTCGCCAAGTCCGCTCGTCTCTGCCGTGCCGTTCTCAGCTAGCTTATGAAAGGTGACGCACTCAGTCTTGGCAAAACAGTTACGGCATGTGCTTTTACTGGTTGTCAATGGCGGAAGCTCGCGTTGACGCAATGCCTCCGAGATTTCGTTGCGTTTGAGGATGATCTGTACTAGTTCGTGACGAGGCGCTGGAATTGCCTTGGTAGCACCAGTTTCAGTGTAGTATAATATTCCAGTGAGAATATCAATATCGTAACGGTCGCTTAGAAGCATTGTGTACATGGTCGTCTGGGCTCGGTGAGAAAAACTTTCGTTCTTGCCGGTCTTCACCTCGAAAGGTACCGTCAAGGTCTGCATGCCGTCTTTATCGTGAAGCGTGACCTGCACGGTGGCATCGATATTTCCCTTGAGGCCATACATTGGTGACCAAATATGTTCTTCTACATCTAGAAGCTTTGAGACACACATATTGGCGGGGGGCTTGCCATGATGTGTCTGTACTCTGGTGCTTGCCTAGAAACGATGTCAGCATGAACGTTACTCTTATGATAAATTGAACGTAATTGCTTACCTTTGGCACCGGCGATACAAAGTGCTCAGCCCACTCTCTCAGGCCTGCCATCTTCATGCTTAATTCGCCCTTGGCAATATTTGGTTCGATTCGGATGGCAAACAAGTCTTCCAAATGCTCCTGGACAACACTATCGATTACAGCCTGCATGAACTGTGGACTAAAGTTCATCTTCATGAGGGCTTCCTGGAATATTTCGTGCAGAATTGTACCGTACACTATAGGCTTGCTTGGCCCACCAGTAGCACGCACCCGATCTTGAAGGACTGCCTTGCGGCTACAACTGAAGGCATCAGCCAGAGTTGTAATCGAGACGAGGTGATCTGGTTCAAGAATAAAATAGTTGCGATCACGGTCAATGATACACACGTTGTCCACAAACTGGCCAACGACATAACCCCAAGGGCCAGCCTCCAGCTCTGGCTCGAACCATTCATCCCGCAGCAATGCGGTGACAGTCTTCTTTGTCCTTTCATCTTCCAGTACAACGGACTATTTCAAGGGTTAGTTAGCTAGGCATAAGGATGTTGGTACAGTGACAAAAATTTCATTTTCAGTTACCTTTTGCCTCTCCACATTCCCATCAACGTGATATTCGGTTTCAGTGACCTCGATTATTTTCATTCTGCGCACAACGCGGGGCTTATGTTTCAAAGGAGTCTATTCACAGTTCATTACTCATTAATATCCCCAAGTCTATCACTGCGTTCAATTACCACTGGCCGTTTCCGCCATGGTTGTTGTAATTGTGGTTATAAGTTGTATTGGAACCCTTCCGATCATCCCCATAGTTTTTGTTGTCGTGGCCATTGTTATTTATGGCCATGGTTGTTGTAGTGGTAGGTATAGTTATTTGTACGTACAGTAGGGGTGGGATTCACCCTCGAGCCTGGTGCTTGGGACGCCGTTGCAAACTCGGCATCTAGATCCAGACCAGAGAGATCTTCCAAATCATCAAACTCATCTTCTTGATTTTGTATAGTCGTAGTAGAAGCCGAGACTGCTTGTAAGTGATCATTACCATTGTTTGGTGGAGCAGGCTGAGTGCTTTCATAGAGAAAGTTGAGCTCATCGTCATTGAAGTCGCCGTCTTCGTATTGGTCGCTACAAGATGACTTCGTTGAGCCAAGAGGCGCTTTGTTTGCCACCGTTGATTGCGGTAGTTCTTTTTTTACGGGTGTATGTTGTTGTTGCTGTTGTTGTGCTTTAGGTATATTTACAGTGGGTGGCATATCAGAGGCTGGAGGCTCCGAATTTGTTGCGCTGTCAACAAGATCTAAGAGTAGATTGTCGTCAAAATCGTCATCAAACATATCAGCCTCAAGGTCATCGAATTCGTCCATTGGAATTTGAGCTGGCGGTTGTAGCTGAATGTTTGCGGCAGGTTGTGGTAAAAGTGGCGTTGGAGACTTTGCTCTTTTCATGAGTCCAGCCGCTGTCTCACTCTTGCTTCTACTAAGAGTATCTCGGTCTGGTCGATCATATGGATGTTTAGAGCCAGCAAATTCAGCGCTTTTGCTATTTGCTGAAGAGTCCTTCAAGATGTTGGGAGTACAAGCGTTGCTTAAGAAGACGTCGACTAGTGAATTGTGATCTCGTGGAGCTAATGCGCCGTCATCATCATCTTTACGCAAGAGACTAGCACGTGAGTTTTCAGCCGTTCTTCGCCGCTTAGCCCCATTTGCCTTAGCTACAGAACGTCGCAGATTTTGTTCAATGCCCAACGATCTACCTGGCATACCCATACTAGATCCAGGAGAGTTTGAAGATGTTGCTGATTCAGTTATGGTCTTATAGGGTTGCGGCGATGAAGATACTAGCAACTGAGCCATGGGCTTGGGAGACTCCATTCCGCTGTTGAACGAATCAGCATGAAGCGCATATCGATCCCAGAATCCGAGTGTCGGGTCGGTGTGTGTCTTAGACGCGGCGGCCAGACGACGGAAGGTGGCAGATTCGCCATCCCTCCTGCTGATATAGGGTGACTGTATGGGCGATGAGCTAGCGGCACGTTTACGATTTCGAACTGGCGTACCCTTAGAGGCGCTGTTCTCGACGGTGCTCAGATCAGTGCGCCATGATATGCGATCGTGTGGAGAAGCCTCCTCTTCGATATCGATAAGATGTCGTCGTTTGTCGTTCCACTTCGAGGGTGTTTCGAGTAAGCCGTTTCCTGTTGGGAGGGTTAGTTCTGACGGATCCTCGTCGTCGGCTGCTGAGTCTGTGGTCTCTGAGTCGGCGCTGTTTTTGCTTATCAAGTTGTTGGGTTTGAACTTGAGCTGGTCTAGTTTACTTCGAGTGACGTCAGATATTGTGATGTTGCGGTTCGCGTTGTGTGTGCCATGATGCAAGCTTGGATTGCTTCGTGAGCGCTGCCAGGGTCCTCGAGACTATAAAACAAGTGTTACTATACGTTCAAGTCATGCGTAAGAGAGTGTATAATGTTGGGGGTTCTCACCTGATGCGACGATGTGTCAGACACCGAACGGTGTATATTCGCCGGCATCGTGAAATCGATTCTCCGTGATAGGGAATATTGCCCAAGATGCGGCCGCTCGCATCAGTAGCGGGAAGGCTTTCAGCAATGATCAAAGCAGATGTAAACAGTCACAAGATTGAACGACTAATACAATGGACAAAACCAAAACACTGCAGCACGCAGGTTGAAGAGCAGAAAAAACAAGCGGATGTAGAGTCTATGAGTTTCGATCTAATCCTTGAACTTGTGTGAAGATGAACAATGCAATATACATGCAATATACATGTGTGTATGTAAACAATTGAGAACTCTATGGGTGGGATAAAATCCGCTCGTTGCCGTCCCTAGCGTTTGGTGTGGTAACTTTGATACATTTATATGATATGCAGAACGAACTCCCCCATGAAGAAGAACGGCAACAGAATCCCTAGAATCGCAGTGTTAACGAGAGACAACGTACCAAGGCCCTGGAGAAACGGGACGAAGGCCACTGTAGCATTGCAGCATCGCCCATAGAAGCGGCCATGGCACTGAACCACAGTTGACACTAGTACAATGAATGGAAAAAAACCGGAAAACCACTTTGCACGACGGGCACGCGCAGGCGTGTTTTTATCCCGGCTTTAGCGCGTCGCTGTTGCTGCAGCCAGGGGCCATAAACAAAAAGGCGTTGATGATCCATGCTAGTACAAAGTTTCTAAGCTAGTCGAAAAACAAGCGAAAGACACCTTGGTGGTCAGCCACACTTCCAATTGCGGTGTGGCGCCCATAGTGACGTCGGTTTGTGGCGCTCTAAGCTTTCCACCTTGGAGCTTCATCGCCCCACGTACGATCGCCGAACAAGCTTAGAACGCTTCCCCGAAGGCTTCCATGGACTGACTTCCCTACAATTGTGCTCTATCTTCGTTTTCTAGCAACTTTTCATACATACGCACACTTGATACCACTTTCATATACTAAGAATGCCCGCCACATCCAGCTGGACGGATCTTCCCCAGACGCCGGAAGACTCCACCGTCACTCATGAACGCATCCGCAATGCTCTAGGCGACAAGGCCGCACCGCCGTTCTTGGCTCGTCTAGTCGGCTTCAATGACGAGCGCAAGATCCACGCCGTCCGTGTCTCCGTGCACCGCTCGCAAGAAGCTCTTGTCGGCCGGTCCCTCGACAACGTTGAACTCGAGGCTCTAGCCCAGTATGCTGCCGCCGAGGGCGATGCCTACCTCAACAACCATGCCATAGTGGTTGCCGCAGCCCTCGGTATAACCATTTGGGGTCGCAAGCAAATGAAGTTCCCGCTGTGGAAGGCCCGTGATATGACTATGTTCACTACCTTTCCCACCCCCTCCCAGCCATGGCTCAAGGGCCAAACAGCTAAGCGGGTATGGCACGTCACCCGCTTCTTTGCCTACTATATTGGCAGCAGTGTGACCATTGGTACTTTCCTCGGCTCCATTTCTACACGGGAGGCTCTTACCAGAAAGGCCACCGATCCCCGTCTTCGTGACTACCTACGCAACACCATCCTCGATCCACAGAACCAAGAGATTGTGCTTGCTCTACAGAAGGAACGTAGCATCGATCCTATTCAGTTCCGTCGCCAGGACGATCCGTGGGTCATCCATGCCCGCGAAGTCCGCCGTAATCGTTTCTACCAAGAAATCGAGAAGCATATGACGCCAGCACAACGTGAAGCTACAGAACGCCGTAGGCATCGTGCCGAAGGGACTGAAGGGGCCGAAGAACAGTGGCGTAACCGTGCTGTCGACGCCGAGAACCGGCAAAACTCACCAGTTAACGCACCCGAGTCCGTTTGGGCGCAACGCCGAAGTGGCGCTCCACTACCTCAGTCACAAATACAAAGTCCTAAGGATGAGGACGATCCTTTTGCTATGGACGATGAAGAGGAGGATGACGATGACACATCTCCTGTTCCCGCACATATCCGCAGACAAGAGAAGATGCAACAGAAACTACGCCAGCAAAAGCAACAACAATATCGAGAAGCCTCAGCCTGGGATATATTGAGAGCAAACGCGGCTCAGGGAACACAGCCAGCTTCTGGAGGCTGGAACTCGTCATCAGATTCCGATTCCACATCGTCATGGAGCAACCAGAATACAGATTCATCTTCGCCCAAGTCTCAACAAGATTATCATGCCATTATGGAGGCTCAAAAACGGCAACAGGGGAACTCCAATAGTAAATGGAGGTAGCATTCTTATTATGTTATGCTAGCATACAGTGATAATTATAGTTGACCAGCGTCCTCTTTGCTTGACTACAATTGTATAATATCATATTTCTCGTTTCTCATTGCAGAATTATTTCCCATCATAATAAAATACGTTATTATCTTTGCTTTCTTCTCTCCTTGTTTAGAATCCGGGAATTTCGGTGCCAACACCCTTTTCTTTAGCCAACTTGATCACATACGTTCCCGCGACCAGGTCCATGAAGCCGATGCCTACGCTCTTATATATCACGTTGCCTTTGTAGAGCCAGCGGTTGAGAGTGTCGTCTTTTGCTTGTTTCTCCATCGTGCGAGATCTGCTAAGACTTCGCTTCGGATGGCGATGTGAACTCAAAGACGAGGAGCTCGTAGCTAAACTAGTGGTAGAAGGGCTTGAAGTGCTGCACGGTGTGTCTTGGATATCATGGCTTCCTTCATCATCTTTGTCTGCAGCTTCCTTCTCAGATTCTTCCATTTTACGAAGCATAACAAGCTCGCCAAGCCTATACAATAAGGTTAATTACTTATCTTGGTTACAGTCATTGTAAAGCATATGAACTTACTCAACCAGATGTGATGGGTCAACCTTGGCGTCAATGATTTCGCCAGCTTCTTTCTCCACACCAGAAATAGTATCAACAACAATGACACCGCCTTCCTCGGCATGCTTATGGTAGTGAATGGTGCATTTCTTCTCATTTCGTCCGATAGCTTGCAAAACCAAAGCTTCCGGAAGCTCTCTCATGTGTGGTTGATAGCTTCCAATAGCGACTATCAAACGCCCCTTCTTGCGGCCTTCGTGGGAGGTCAGGATCGAGCCATCGAAGAGATCACTAGTTGACGGCGTACAGCAAAATATCACATCTGCTGCGCGAACGTTTTCCTTGACTAGCCGGTCAAACGCCCCATAGCTCGGTGTTAACAGGTCGAATTTGGCATTGGTCCAGCCCTCACGTTGTTTAATTTCCGTAGGTATTTCATGGAACTTCTGCAAGATCTCGCGGGCACTCTCTGAAAATGACTTGTTGATCAGATATATAGTCTTTACCTCGGAACCACGCAACATCAGCGTTAAACGCAGGTGCCAGTAGGCTTGGATGCCAGCACCAAATATTGTTAGTGTTTTGACCTTCTTGCGGCGATAGAGCAGACACATCGATGCCAGGGCTGTTCTAAAGCCGGTCAGCGTACTACAGTGCAAAATCCCTTCAGGTTCACCGGAGGGACCAAAAAGGGTAAGTGCTCCGGTCGGGCGGATGGCGGGCTTGTTGACAGCATTAGATGAGTCGCCAGCTTTGGGTGAAGATAGTGTCACGACTAGAGATTGTGATGATGATCCAGTTAGTTATAGTACAATTACCGGCACATTAGAAACAGCATGTACTCTACCTTTTATACCCATCCCTTGGGGACCGCTAGACGGCATATAAAGTGTTGTGGCGCCGGTTTCGCGGGAGTATGTGGTCGTACGATGTGGCGTCTGGAACACGGAGTTATCGTTGACTCCCGTGTCTGTTGAATATTGGTGCAAAGCATTGGAAAAGACCTCACGAAACTCGATAAGTTGGTCCGTAGTGAGGCTCTCCAGGATAAAGCGCACCTCGCTATCTGTGAGTGTAATCATGCTGTAAGCGGTACAAAGGAAAATATATTGGTTGATAGGAAGATTAACGACAAGGCAGTATCAACAAAGACGTTATACTTCTCTACTTATCAATTTTAGCCACCCGCTGTTACGGGCCCCGTAAGCCCGATAGATCCTAGTTCGTTTGTCTATCAGGCCAGACCAAAGCAGTGTTCGGTTAGTTGTTTATCCCGCCGACATCGCTATTTTTGATGGGCTAATAATGGCCAAATCAGTACTACTCACAGCTTCTAGACTACAACAAATAATTACTTGTTGCTGATATTCCTGGCGTTCAGGAGCCTTGGTGAGCCAAGTGATGCGGAGAAATGTGATTGATATCCTGTTTATGTAACATATACTATTCACATGGCAGTGTAGCAGCGTATAACTTATTGTTAGTTAGTTTTCGTATTGTTATAACTAGTGAAAGTTATGTTTATGATTATGTACAGGGTCTCCAAATATGTTAGCTTGTTGTTGTTACGAAAAATGGTAGGGTTATAATAGGTATAATAGGAATAGGGTTAAAAAGAACTTGACATCGGCCCAAGTTAGTGGCGGTAGTCACTAACTGTGGCTATGCTGTATGCCTATATATATTGGGCCTAGAATCTATTTATACGTAACTACACTACGTCAGCTGAGTTGATGGAGGAGACGAAGTAAGCGCCCCGGAGCATTAAAGTATACATAGTCGTGTATAGATGTATATACATACATACATGTATAACTGAATGCACAATACGGGGCATTACTCCAAACACAATCCCAAACCAACGGCGTTGTGCGAACCAGTAACTGACTTGTTTCGAAACCATGATCTCTCATAGTTTCAAATGCCCCTAAGCAGTCCTCGGTGAAACCGACTAAAAGTTCGATGCCGCTAGGATTTTTCGCGAGCCGTGCAGCTACCGTGTAGCCCGATCTTTGCAACCTCTTCACTACTATATAAAGGTATTGAGTACATATACATGATTATGTGTATGCACGAAATCTTCGGGGCCTGCATTGTGCATGTTGCATAGTGGCAGTTTAGCAGCACCAAGAGAAGGTAATCTCCTGCCGAGTTCGAGAATAGAGTCGTACTTTTTATTTAGCTTAGCTTCAATACTGAATCTCATTGTTCTAGATCGACACAAAAAGGGTCCGTTTTCTTTGTTTGGCATTATTAGTACAATTAGTGTAGGCGGCGGCTTTACTGCTTTTAGGGCCCCTAGAACCGGCCTTTCATCACCAATGATGACCACCGATGAATGAGTTTGTTCCGCTAGCCGCCAAAACTTACAGGGCTTGTTCAGGGCCCTTCTAGTTGTAGAGACTAGACCCCTAACTTGTGACGTACTCGCTTTGTCTGCAACTGACATGCAACTCCTTTGACATGGCTTCCTCAGTCCATTCCACAGGTTTCTCTATTCTAGATAGCTTCTTTATCACCAGGCAGCTAGTTAAATCAACTGCTTTTTGCTGAATGAGATACAATACACTCAGTCTGCCTAGCCATCAAGTGGCAGTGGCATTAGACAAGCAAAGCAAGTCGATGATCCCAGAAGAAAGGACGGATACATATCTATATCTGTACATACATATGTAGCAACGAAAGACCAAAAATAAAAAGACGATGCACGGCCCCTAGTTGCTTACCGCTTTTGACCCACCTGCTCGTCAACTCGGAGCAGCCTTAACTATTGTGCTCTCTTTTTTTTCTTCTTCCTTTCTTCTCTGTAACATCAGATTTCTTCAATTATTTGCTGCCCCCCCAAAAGCTAAAAACAGCCGACGATCCACAACCTCCACGTGCTTGATGCACCTTTGACGCCTCCATTTTGTGTTTTTTACTCACTTCATTTTCTCACTGCAATCATCTCCAGACCGTCCATTTCTTCTTCATTTACGAATCAAACGGCCCATACAAACCATTACTGCTAGCCAGCCATTCATTCTTACGATTGCGACGACCCCTTCCTTCACTGATCTGATATCCGCCTTTTCCAATCTCTTCGGACCTCAATCCCTTTGAACGAACTATACGCGCGGCGCAAAAACAAAAAAAGAACAGCAAGTGTGCTGTGCTTCCAGTTTCAGCCTAGCCATTACTACGCTCTACGAAACCTGTCCTCTTGGATAGCAACTCAACTCTTTCCACATCACAATACTTTCGTCACACGATAAACAGCCGCCAAAATGACTCTCAAGGACGAGCTCATGACCCGGAATTTCAGTACGTGCCTACTCCTGGATCTTTGTTGATTTGCTGCTTTGCGTGGGCCGTATGGCTTGCAAAAGTATCGTGATAATCATCACCATGAACATGTCGCCGCTCATCGGCAATTAGCCATTGCAATAACTCACATGCTAACCTTTGTTCTTTCTAGGCATCTACGGACAATGGTAAGCTCTACTTTCACTCGAATTGGGACATCTTAGTTATGCGACATCGGCTTTATCATCTCAGATCGAATGGAAAGGCGGTGGAACCCTTCGAAGGCTTTGGGGGAATATCGCACAATGCAGTTCAATGAATCGGCACTGGGAACTCGGTGATGCCCTAGTTGATGAGATATGGAAGAATATCTTGACGTCTTGGCTGAACTCTACTGCCCAAGCACTTCCTCCGCCTACACCGTGTGCGCTGTTTTTATACGCTGTGAAGGAATGCGACGAAATAAGCATCGATACTAACATGATAATTCTAGGTTTGGTATCCTGTCCATGATCGTCTGCCTGGCTGTGGGTATCGCCAACATCTTTAGCTTCAAGCCCGTCATCATCATCTTCTGCGCTTTCGCTTTGTAAGTTCCTAGCACTAAATACTTGATATATTTGTCTATACACGCCATCTAACAAGACCGTCTTTTTAGATGCTCAATGTTTGTCATTCTATTTGTTGAGGTCCCACTGCTTTTGCGCATCTGCCCAACCTCTTCCAAGTTCGATAGCTACATTCGCATGATCTCGACCAACTGGGCTCGTGCTGCTGCTTATGCTGTCATGGGCACTTTGCAGTGGGTGTCTCTAGTAGGCGGCTCCTCTAGTTTGATAGCTGCTGCTGTCTTCTTGACCATCACTGCTATCTGCTACGCTTTGGCCGCATTTAAGAACCAAGAGTTTGTTGGTAGCAAGACTCTAGGTGGTTCCGGTGTTGCCCAGATGATCGTTTAAGATCAATGAGCACCTACCAAAACAAGCACTATAATGTCTTCATAGCCAAATGAATACTTGGATCTTAATGCCTGGCTTAAAGGATATTGTTTAGATGCAATAGGACAATCTTCGAATGACCAACGAAAGGGGAGTGAGGAGGAGGAGGCTTTTTGAACATGGAGAGATTGAAACCTTTCTCCCATAGCTAGACTTGATGTCTACCATAATCATACCATTCACACTGCGGCTAGTGATGGTATCTTGGTGCAATTTATGATATATTGGGAATGGTGGTGGTATACGCCAGGCGATGGTGATGATAACTTGCATATTGGGTTTTCTGCTTCAAATTCTGTCCATTTTCCGCGTTAACACTGCATTCGTTTTCTTGTTCTGTTTTCTTTTCTTATCCTTTTCTTTCTTCCCACATATCTGATAGGAAACACCGGACTGGCGTTTGGTATTTTGTCATGGCCATGTCGCTTTTTTTCTTCTCTACCTCATACCATTTGTACTTTGCTTGCTGCCTTTACTAATATACACACACTGTGTTTTTTGTTCGTTAGTTTATTTTCTAGTACCTCATTTTTTGGTTCATGACGACGAATAAACAGAAAGAGACGGACCGATATGCCACAAGTTTGAGGAATCAGTAGATGTTTGTGTTTAAGTTTGACTTATATGATTTTACTAGGCCCGGGCTCAGCAACCCTGACGCTCATCGTCGGCACAACTTGACGATCTTCTACAACTAGATAGTATCTTTGTTCAAAATATCAAATCAGTCTAGGGTTGTGCGTGAGTGTTGCTAATAATAGTAGTTGAAGACTACCTTGCAACGACAACAAGCTCTTTTTATGTATTTGAGGCTCTTATAGGGCAAGATACATGGAGGTGATATTCACATATATACATATAGAGTACTGGTAGTAGCTTCTTTATTTTGACGATCATATATACACATAACTACATATGTATACACCCAAGCACTAACGTGCTCTTCACCAACCCATTCTCATAGCCCCCCAACAATTATTCAAAGATTCATGTACAAGTACATCATATTATTGAGAAACAATTGAGATATTTTATGCAAGTACTTGGAGAATCTTAGCCCAGATAACACAATGAAGCATATGGACGGCTATACAAAGACATAAATAAGTGATGGGCAATTGGCTGTGTATTGGTATATTCGAGATATATTAGAAGCCGTGTTGAGCCACGAAGAAGTACTGAATATTCACACACTTACAATCAGAATGTCAGTAGTGTAATATTTTATCAGCAGTGGATTGACTAGTGTGCTGCTATGCCAGGTTTCGCAACATTGAAGTTCGAAGGTGATATGTGAGAAGTATATCTGTATATAAATGTTTTGAATATTGTGAGCTATTAAGTAACCCACACTTGCATGTTGCGGAATAAATGTCTGCTGATCGACGCATCGATGGTATATTTCCCCAGACTTTGAAGTAGTTTTCATTACACAAAAGTATCCGCTTATAACATAGTAGAACCAACATCTTCATAGCTCTATAGCTCCGTAAGATTAATGAATTAAAAAACAAAACATAGTATAATCTAGATACTATCTAGCCATTTAATTAGGTATTGTTCCCATACAATGCCATACAAGATAGATGTACATATGAGTTTCCTTCTTTATCACATTCACTCTGCCTTGCCACTGTAACCTAGAAATAGACCGTAAAGTCTCCATGTGAACATTGTGTGTACCTGAGTGATTGGCGAGAGCAGGAAGACATACAAAGCGACGTGTCAGTCATACAGCACTATTCGATAACAATAAGGTAGGAGTAAAAAAGAGAAAAAAAGGGAAATTTTAATAGATTGCTCGTGTGGTCTTGTGAATAAAACATGCACAGAAATATCAGTTAGTAGCAGTATATGGAGACTGACCGCTTTTGAATTCAAAAATAATGAAGCAGGTTAAGCTGCTAGTTAATATTCATAATTTAGGCTTTATTGGATATGTACATATGTCTAGATCATATGTATATGGTTGAGCTCGATGGCCTATGGCGGGGTCAGCGGCCGGGATAATTCCCGTATTTTGAGGAATATTAAATGTGAAAAACGTATGAGGGCATTTCAAAGGGTGGCAAGTACATGTTAGATACCTCAATCTAGGCTATCGTTATATAGAGAATCTCTGTACTTCAGCAGTACCTTTATCACCTGTTGATGTTTTTGGCTATCTGGCTATTTTTTCTTGTGCCGCTTGTGGGAAGATGCCGTTTTCTGTTTAGCGGCGGGTCTAGTCTTAAACAGGGCAGCCAGTGGTTGTTGAGTAAATGGCGATGACACATGATTTTATCAGTCTTGTTTCTTCCGGCAGAAGCAAAATCCATGTAGGGTCGATGCTGCTATGAGATCCTGCAACTGCAATACTGTGCAGATTTATACCAAAGCTACAATGTGTCTGGAGAAAGAAAAGAGCATTGGCGATAGATATTCTCTTGGTTGTGATAAAGCAAGAAAAAAACACGATTCCTGGAATTCGAGTTGATTAGCACTGAATTCTCGTGAACAATTATACTATGTAGTATATGATATAGTTTCTAGTTAGTCATAGAGACGGACTGCCTATTAAGCTGTCGAAATTCTGGCTTGCTTTAGGTGTTACTAGAAGCGGCTCCCAAGCTCTTTGGGGATCGTTGATTCCTTCCCTTCAGTATTCTAAGAAATATGATTGGGGGGCAGGTAGTTTTCCCCTGGGAAATAGCTTGCTTGCAAAAAAAAGAAAAGAGAAGAAAAAGAGAAGAAAACTAAGGAAAAGAGTACTACCATCGTGATGTACAGAATTTTTTTCATTTTCCATTTTCCATTCTCTTGTTCGCACAGAGCAGCTTCCGGTCCTCCATATAGAAACCGACTAGCTTCCGGTGGGAGGCACATGACCTCAAAAACGAAAAAGAAAAAAAAATGCACAACACAAATATGTATAACACCGACTACTAGAATTGGAATCTTGAAGGTCCCTGTTACAGCGGAACAACCTTGGCAAGCTCTGAAGCACGAAATGTTCGTGTATAGTTTCTGTATCTGTATCTGCAAATGTAGCATAAGCATTATATGCTTCGGGTATCAGTAAACTGAAGCTACCGTAAAACTACAGTTACTGGCGTATATTTTCTAGTGTTCTGTTAGTATTGGTACGGCCCCTCTCCCTAGCGCAAATTAACCAATAGTTGAAGCCACTGGCATTTATTATGTGCTCGCGATACAAGCCTGGTATTGCAAATTAAGAAAGAAAATAAGAAAATAAGAAATAACAAAAGAAACACTGAATTTATCGACCCAAGACAAAGGCTGCTTTCGAGTCGCCATCCGGGTCCACTACCGATACTTAAGATACTTAAGATACTTAAGCTCGATTTACTTCCTTTGTTGGCCAGGCTGAAACTCTCACTTGTGTTTTGCCCGCCCGGATTTTCATGGCTGTACATTACCATTGACTATCCAACACAAAGTAAGTCCTATTGAGCTACTCTTAAGCATCATAGCCGTCATCCCCCCTCTTGGCATTGGCCGTATCTACGGCTCAAGCCAACTCTCTTATCTTTCCCTTGAAATCAGCCTGACTGTTCCTTTCCAAGAGCAAGAGAGCAGTCACTGCCTGATGTG
>RHLR01000706.1:0-14874 GCA_009806335.1 Davidsoniella australis | reverse complement strand
CATTTGGTATAATAAATGGTCTGGTGGCGATCGCGAAGACAAATACCTGTCCAAGACACCGGCCAAGGGCCGCTGCAATATCGCCAAAGACAGCGGCTTCACGCGAGCTGACAATGCTGCTGGAAGCTATTTCTGTCTGTTCTTCGCTCGCGGTATCTGCCCCAAGGGCCAAGACTGCCCATATCTGCATCGTCTTCCGACTATTCATGACATGTTCAACCCCAATGTTGATTGCTTTGGCCGTGACAAGTTCTCAGACTACCGCGACGACATGGGTGGTGTTGGTAGCTTCATGCGTCAGAACCGTACTGTCTACGTCGGTAGAATACATGTCACAGATGATATCGAGGAAATTGTCGCCCGTCATTTTGCTGAATGGGGCCAGATTGAGAGAGGTAGGCATCCTATCATTATAGGATAAACCTTTCAAGAAAAAAAAAATAACTAACAATGCGCCTTCTTATAGTTCGTGTACTAAACGCTCGCGGTGTAGCATTCATCACATACTCTAACGAGGCTAACGCCCAGTTTGCCAAGGAATCCATGGCACACCAAGCTCTCGACCACGAAGAAGTTCTCAACGTCCGTTGGGCCACTGCTGATCCAAACCCCCTCGCACAAGCTCGCGAAGCTCGACGTATTGAGGAGCAAGCTGCTGAAGCTATCCGCCGTGCCCTCCCCGCCGAATTCGTCGCCGAGATTGAAGGACGGGATCCAGAGGCCCGCAAGCGCCGTAAAATGGAGAGCAGCTACGGCCTCCAAGGATACGAGGCGCCGGATGATGTTCACTTTGCGCGCGGTGAGCATGCGGTGAATCACCGTGGTCGCGAAGGCTACGAGGGTGAACATGAGGAACCTGCTATGCTTGAAGCACCGCCAACTGCAGTGCCGGCCATGGCCGGGTTCCTATCTGGTAGCACTCTTGCAGCTCTTAAGTCTAGTAGTGCCACTATGTCAGTGAAGCCTAAAAAGGAGAAGGTGGGGCCTCTGGTCGCATATGGCAGTGACGACGATGATGATGACGACGAATAAGTATGTCTCGGGTAGTCATGTTTCTGGGTTTTATTTGATATATGGTGTAATATAATATACAGGGCGTCTTTGGAGTTTTGTACATTTGGGAACCCGCATACTAGTCAAATTTACACGTTAATACCATTAAAAGCGGCACTATTTCTTGTTTCATATCTTCTCTTTTTTTACCGTCAACGAACTTGAGCATCGTCTATTGTATATAACATAACGTGTATTGAAAGCCTACGAGTAAGGCTTTCAACTGTTGAATATTCTGGAGTATAGAAGTTCGTGACGGCCCATCCAAAGATCCATAACTGGCACCGACTGTCCAGCACACTCATATGGAGTGTCAAATTCCCGTTCTATGGCTTCATTAACCATGTCTTGCACATCCCTACTTGCGAGATATTTTTGGGCTTGAAACGGTCCAAACATGTTCGCGCGAACAGCAGCTGACAACAAAGCCTTGACATGAGCCAAGACAAACACATATGCCGCCTTCTTCTCATCCAACCCAACCAATCTTGAAACCGCTCCAAAAACCGGCGCCAAGTGCCCACTAGCCAAAGGTATCTCTCCCGGCCTAAAGTACTTTGGCACGCTTCGCATCAGCTCACAAAATGGTGCGAAGAGAGCACGTGCTTCGGGCGAGACATATTCTGCGAAGGACTTTTCCCATACGGCGAGTAGGGCGCGGCCTTGGGCGGTGCTGGCGCGTCGACCGACGGTGCAGATTATAGCTGCGTCTAAGGCATCGTCTATCTCGGCGATGGAGCCGGGTGTGCGGAAGGCGGCGAGGCAGTAGGGAAGTGTGGTAGATGCAAACGAGTTGATACTGAGGGGAAGGAAAGTGGTGAATGTGCCTGAGGTATGCGCAACATAAGATTCTAAACCGCTGCTGAACGCAAAGGCGCCAAGAGGTAAGGCAGAGTCTGCGAGTAATAGTAGAAAATGGTTTGCAAGTGATTCTATATCCAATGTTAGTTGACCTATAGGTACATATCATTAGTGTGTGTGACGTTAAGATATATACCATCTGGTGTAGAAGATTCCGGCTTCAAGACTTGTAACTTTTTACGGGCGTCTAGTAATTGCTCTTCAAGCTGTCGCACTTTATCTTCTGCCCTGAGTATGGCATTCGTTTCGTCATTATATAATTCCATCATAAAAGCATTTTATACATGAGATATAAAGTTAACTAGTTGACACTTTTCATGAGAATTTGAGTCAGTTTATCGGCAGTTTCCGTAAGTGGCTGGCGGCGCGATAATCTCTTGTTCTTATCAGTAAGTTACACAGAATAAAGAACGTAATGGAATTGGGTTTCTCTTCACAGAAAATTATAGTGATGTTATGAAACTTTGTAAGATATAAAGATTATGTGATTCAATGATAAAGATAAATGTAAAAAGTAAAAGTAAAGACAAACAAACCAATAAGCCTGCAGTTTACTGTCATGGAACTAAAACTTTCATAAAGAAGCAAATGGTGCATTTGAGCCTATTGAACCTACCAACCCTATACAGAAGCAACCCTTATATAAAACAGCCGACCCAAGGCGATGATGATACAGCGCCAACCTGTGCGCCAATACCATAATAACCAAAAAAAATAACGGCAAAGAACCTAAAATCACCATATCATGCGAATTCCATCCTAATAACCATAAATTAAAGCTTGTAGCAAAAACAAACACTTGGATCAAGAAAAAACCTTGCGGGGCACACCATTCTCTTTGTTGAGATCTTGACGACCCTGTAGACGCAGCTTTTCAGCTCGTCGTTGCTCAATACGGGCAACGGCAGCAGCCCGACGATCTAAGGGAAGTGCACTTCTAGCTGTGTTACCGAGCGTGATGACACTGGCATTGGTATCAACGGCTGGTGGTGGGGCCTTGTGGTCATCTATAGAGATGCCTACTATAGAGCTACCATCGAAATCTTTGCTTCGCCGATATTGGTGACCTCGACGGGCTCCTGTTATCGGAATAGGGTCAAGCTTGAGTTTGTCCTCACGACTTTGAGCGTGAATGCGGGTCTCGGAGGTTCGTGGCGGGGGAGCATAACGCTGCTGTGAAGGGCGCATTGGACTGCTGTTGTCGATTCCATCCGTATCCGGCTTGAAATCAAGCAGATCATCTGTGTCGTCAAGGAACTGGTCACGAAGAGAGCGTGAAGGCTGAGATTTAGGAGCAACATCATCAATCTTCATAGTGATTGTTTGTTCGATTGTGGGAGCAACTGACGTTGAAACGCGGCCGAAATTGCGCATGTGACTACGAATATCGCCTGCATCGTCGTCGGATGGCGGCGTTGTAGCGACATTCCCATAGTGAGCCATGCTACGAGGTTGTTCCTTAATCAGGTCTGTAGTATCGTTATGAACGACATTAGATTCCGGCCTCCGCTTGAGACTATTGATCTCCTTCTTTAGTTCAGAAATCTTATCAGTCGCACGTTCTAGTACACGCTTGATTTCGGTTTGGCGCTCGAATGTGTTTTCTCGGAAGTCCTCAAACTCTTTCTTGACCTCACGTAGATCGTCATCTTTGCGACGAGACTCTTCACGCGCCTCACGAAGTTGCTTCTTGAGATCCTCTAAACGGTTATCATCTATAGCCCGTTCGCTGAGAGCTTGAAGGCGCTTGTTTTCATCTTCTAAGCGGGTGGATTTACGTTCGCAAGATACGATTTCTGACTTGAGTTTGTCGATCTCCCGACGTAGCTCACTGACTTCACGGAGTTGAGACTTGGCCCGTCGGAGTTCACGTTGTGTTTCGAGCTGAGCTGCTGATGATCTGGATGTCAGAGATGTCCGACTAGGTCTGTCCTTTAGCAAGGCTTCGAGTTCTGAAACTTGGCGCTTGTAATCGGCAGCTAAAGTCGTTTGTGTAGCTAGGTTTCGAAGTAGCTCGGCATTATCGTCTTCGGCTGACGAGGATGAGGCCTTTGAGCGTTTTGCTTGTGCTATAAGCTCAGTAATCTTGGCCCCAAGTTCGTTGCTTTTGGCCCTTTGTTGCGCAATCTCCATTACCAGCTTTACGTTTTCGTCGTCTTTGGATTTGGCGTAAGATTTGTGCATTTCCTTGTGTTTGAGGAGCTTCTCCATCTCAGCGCGCGACTCTTGTCTGTATGTTTCTAGTTCTGTTTTCCAGAACCGGCCAGAGTCCGATTTAGGCTCTGCGATATCGACTGTAACGTCATGTTGACAACACGGGACTTCTTCCTCCTCGTCTTCCCATTCATCGGCACTACCGGAATCACGGGTAGGCTTGGGGTTCTTCGAGTTGGGCGATTTTTTGAATTTTGACTTATCAATTGGCTCGAACAGATTTGTTTTCCGGCGGCCGATTAGAAGCTCTTTTCGAAGGCTTCCGGTAGATGCGTTTTTCTCGAGTACTTCGTGATTGAATGAGACCTTTTTGCGTCGAGATGTGCCAGTCCCGGGAGTTAGGAGTATTCCAGGTGGCTTAGTTGGTGTTTGTGAGCCAAAGTCTAATGATCGGGAGGTACTGTCCAATGTTATCTGGGTCATCGTCTCATCGCGGCCGCCGGGTGTTGGGGTCCCGAATATTGCGCTCTTGAAGGCGCGTGCTGCAAATACTGGCGCAGGTGTATCTGCACCCTGATCCATATGTGTAGTGACATCGACTGTTATGAAGGTAATGAAAACATGACGTTAGATAAAGGTTGTGATATTAAACCTTATAAATGGCGTAGAATGGATGATTTACTCACTGGTATCGTCGTAATCCCCAGGCGCGTTGCCCTGGGCGCGTCGCATTACCCACCCCAACATGGCGAGCACTGGAGCGCAGATATAATGTAATGATGAATGTAAGTAAGCTTTCGAATAAAAAATTAAGAAGAACAGTAGCTTCTACGAGATGCGTAATCAATGAGTTTCGGTTGGTGGCGCGGGGTATCATATATAAATTAAATGGCGTGGCGCAGCAACAAAAACATCACAAGCAACAAAGTTGGTGATGTGAATTTTAGTGGTGTTTACTTTCGCTGTCGATAGAGCATTTTCTTATTTTGGCAAGGGAAGCTGCTCCTTGCCATTGCAATGTAGCCTAGATTTTGGTGTATACAAATAAATACAATGCAGTATTCTACGAGCTATTTTTGGGTGGGGCTACAGTCTAGACCCGCTTTTGCCATGGCACTGAAAACGCCAAAAGAAGCTTGAATTCAAGGCCCTTTTTCTGTAGTAATTCAATCAACAATTCTATCTACAGATATGTATAAATTCCTAGTATGTGGTGTTGGCGTGCATTTCTTGTTGTATCATGGAGCAAGTGATATATTTGATGTGCCTTTATTCATGACATTAAGCAGTAAATACACAAACCAACATATCAAGCTCAAGTTAGTTATCTCTAACATTGTCTTTCCTGGTATAATCAAGTCGTCATGAACAGACACACTGTATTTACACGGTGTCTTCAGTGCACGGAGACAGTGCAAGCTCCCGGTTCCAGTTCCAGTTCCATATACATACATATTCATCTAATATTTGCAAGAAGAAACAAATCTAGCCCCGCCAAAAGAGCATAGTTGCCTGCTTCAGTCATCAAAACTGTTCTTTCCCTACTGAGCTGAAGCCTTATTTCCCGTATCTTCTCCCACAAAAGATTGGTATTTGAAGTGCAGATTTATCTTTTCTCTAGCAACTATTCCAACCTCCTGGCAATAGGGCTTCAGCGCCCTTTCACGAGAGAAAAATTCCGTGGCATGTGGTCGTTCTGTTAATACGCAATTCATACCAAATTCTGCCTCATCATCCTCTCGTCCCGGCTCTTTCAACTCATATATTCTTACCCGCACATTGATTAATCGCTGCCACCCTCTCAATCTGTGTTTCATGCACTTGGTTGCATATTAGACGCCATCGGCTACTTCAGCCCGTGCCACCTCTTCGCCTCTAGCATATCATCTGCCGCATAATCGGTGCATCATGGGCACCCTCAAAGGCGCTAAACCTGGGAAACAGACCCCTAAAGCACCTAAAGTGCTGCGAAACACCGTCAACGCCAAAGAAAATGTTTATCCCGGCTTGACTGATGATCGTAAGCCAGCTGGAAAAATCGACTACGCTGAACTGCAGACAAATGAACTTGTTGTGCTCTCATCAGCTTATTACGACTGTTTTAAGCGTTTGGACCAGGGCCACTCAGCATGGAGTGTAAGTCAAACTACTACCAGCTATAAAATAGTATGATCAATCATGTCGTATCGTGTGTATACTGACAACTTGCAATAGAAAACTGAGCCAAGCTTCGAAATTCGGTTGAAATCTACCATCGATAGCGACTTTGCTCTTACTCTTCATGGCGTTTTCACTGCGACGTATCCGCGGTCACCACCAATTCTGACTATCAAGGACCATTCCACTCTCCGTGAAGCTGCACTGTTCAAGGTGCAGCGCTTCATCGAAACAGAACCTATGAAGCATATCCATGAAGACGAGATGATGATGCCTATCGCCATGGGCATTGAGGATATTCTCGATAGTGCTGCCCAGGCAAAACTCGATGGCAATGAACGTTCCCTTGAAGCAGAGCGTGCCGAGCATGAACGTCAGCTCGCCGAACAGGCTCAAGTCAAGGCCCAACAAGATAATGAACGTGAGCTGAAGAAGAAAGAAGCTGACGAAGAGGAATGGGACCAGCAAGTGGCAGATGAGCGCAAACGACAATCTGAATCGAACAAGAAGAATCAGAGGCATCGCGGTAACGCTGGTGGTGGTGCGCATAAGCAAATGCACCCCAAACAAGAAGAAATCGATCTGACATTTGATCAGTTATGCGAGGTTAAAGATCCCGTTGGTAATATGAGCACATTCCTCAGTGTCACCGAAAAGACTCGGTACAAGGAAAACAGCTTTTCTGTACTCTCTCGAGTACGTCCAATTCTTCTCGATGGTCGCAATCAGTGCTACCTGCTTCTCAAAGAGACTGTACTCAAATGCCAGGGAAAATCAGTCTCACAGGCTCAAGATCAGATTCAACACTTGGAGCTGAAGCTCATCAAACTCCAAGAATTAGAACACCCACGTATAGTGAAATTTCTTGCCTATAAGATCGAAAGAAATAGGGCTATCAAGGATCCACCGACATGGAATCTATCGATCTTGACGCCTTTTGCTGAGCGAGGATCTCTAGAAGAGCTTTTGGAGCTATCTGGAAACTTAAACATCGTCAAGGTTCGTGCTTGGACTCGTGATCTGCTAGATGCACTCTCCTACATTCACAATCATGGAATCACGCACCAAGACATACATGCTCGAAACATTTTGCTGTTTCGTGACGAACGGACGAACGATCTAGGGTTAAAGCTGTCTGATATTGGCTACCAGAAAGAAATCCACAATATCATAGATCAAAACAAATCCATACCAGGTATTGGTAAAGCCCGATCATCATACTGGATTCCACCAGAACTCGCTCTCGACTCTCGAATAGTACCCACCCAGAAGTCAGATGTGTGGGATTTTGGTGTTGTATTTCTACAGCTCATATTCGGTCTAGATGTTGCCCTGCAGCATTCGTCTCCCGGAAGTCTTTTAGAGTCCATGGACCTGTCGCCACCTCTTCGGGAACTCGTTTCTCGCTTTTTCAAAGCCAACGCTAAGAAACGTCCGCGCGCTTTTGAGTTAAGCTCTAGCGAGTTCCTAGCCACTGACGCTCCCGTCATGGCCCACGACCTACCACCTGTACCCGATTATGCCAATGCCGTGGCTCTTTCATCGTCTATTCCTACGAAGTTACGTCGTGACTCCATGACTAGAGGTCTAACACACTCACGTTACGCCGAAGATTTTGTTGAAGAAGGTATTCTGGGTAAAGGTGCTTTCGGGGAGGTGGTTAAGGCGAGGAAGAAACTCGATGGCCAATTTTACGCCATCAAAAAGGTCACTCAACGGAGTAGAGAAAGTCTATCCGAAACCCTCAAGGAAGTTCGTTTACTTTCACGTATCAGCCATCCCGCTGTTGTTAGATATTACAACACGTGGGTCGAAGAAGTTCTCGATGTTTCTGACTTGAGCAGTGATGTTGACACTGAGAGTGCCAGCGAGCTTTCTGCAATCCAAGAAGACTCCCGATCGGAAACTTCACATAACTCCCAGTGTACAATTTCGAAAAGGTCAGTAGTAGTACACGAAGCTAGTACTTCTGGCTTTGACTTTATCTCTTCGGGACACCCTGACATTGTCTTTGGCTATGATGACGATGACGGCGAGCACGATGGCGATGAAGACTCTGAATATGACGACACGGAGGACTCTGAAGATTCCGAGGAGGACTCTGAAGAAGATGGTGATATTGCAGTAGAATTTGAAGACGACACAGATACAGACACTGGCCCAAATAACCGTCAGGTCAAACCTATCCCAATCAAAGGGCCTGTTAGAAAACCGAACGCTCATATCATCCCCCCCCGCAACATTTTCCATACTATTCTCTATATCTCGATGGAATACTGTGATCAGCGTACTCTTCGTTACCTGATATCTCAAAATATGCATGATGATATCAAACAAGTATGGCGGCTCTTTCGACAAATCTTGGAGGGACTGGCTCATATTCATTTTCTCCAAATCGTTCATCGAGACTTGAAGCCTGAGAACATTTTCATTTCTCAAGGTGGCGATGGATTTGTCAACATCAAAATCGGCGACTTTGGTCTTGCCACAAGCGGCCATTTTGTCGTAGACAAACGCGGTAATGAATCCCAGGTATTGGCGGATATGGGAACAAAGAGCATCGGAACTGCTTTCTATGCAGCCCCAGAGGTACGCTCTGCCGCTCGAGGATCGTATAGTTCCAAAGTTGATATGTACTCACTGGGACTTATATTTTTTGAGATGTGTACACCACCATGTCAAGCCGTCATGGAGCGTATCCAGATCACTGAGTGTCTTCGCCAGTCTCCACCTAAGCTTCCGGATTCTCACAAGCCAGAGGATAGTACACAGCAAAAGATCATACTAAGTCTTTTGACCCACGACCCGGAAGCGCGTCCATCTAGTACCGAGCTTCTTAAGAGTGAACTCATTCCAGTGCCAATGGAGAGTGAAGCCATGAAGCGTATGCTAGCAGAGGCCAAGAACCCGGCTTCAGAGTATTTCCAGGCTATGCTAGAGACTGCTTTTGCACAGCCGACGGAGGCTATCAAAGACTACACGTGGGCAACCGGTCTTCCTAGTCCAGACCAACAAGCTACCCTTTATCGAGCTGTTTCCCGCACCATACTCGAGGGAATATTCCGTCGTCACGGTGCGTTGGAAATCGACAGAACACAGCTGTACCCACGATCTAGACAATACTACCCGGACGATCCAACTGTTTATCGTATGCTTGATCAGCACGGTACTGTTCTGCAGCTGCCGTTTGATCTTACGTTGAGCCATGCTCGGTTCTTGGCTACTACCCAGGGTCCTATCATGTCCCGGTCCTTCTCGTTTGGTCCAGTGTACCGTGAAAAGATAGACCAGTCATCGCCTTTGGTTTCAAGTGAAGTTGATTTTGATATTGTCTCTACAGACAGTTTGGATCTCTCATTGAAAGAAGCAGAAGTACTAAAGGTTCTTGACGAGATCGTCGCTAGCTTTCCCCGGCTTGCGTCTACTAAAATGCGCATTCTGATCGGACATTCCTTAATGCTTCAGACCATCTTCGATCACTGCAAGGTTGACAAGGGGTCAAGAAAAGCTGCTGCTCGGGTCCTCTCCAGACTGAATGTATCTGCTAGCTTCAATAGTCTCCGCCAAGCGTTAAGAAGCCCGGAAGTTGGCATGTCTGCGACTAGCGTAGATGAGCTTGCCCGTTTTGACTGGACTTGTAAGTACAACATTTTCTTGACTGCATATATGATACTAACATATTACCATTAGCAACCTCCAACAAAGCATTCATCCAGCTGAAAGCCATCTTTGGAGACTCAAATTTCTACCAGCAACTAACACCAACAATCGCGCATATTAAGGAAGTTCTCGAATATTGCAAACTGTTCGGCGTAAATACTTCCATTCATATCAACCCTTTAAGTAGCCTACGAGAGGATTTTTACTCTGGAGGCTTAATGTTTGCACTCATCATCGATGGAAGTACAAAACGCATGGTTGCTGGCGGTGGACGTTACGATGCGTTGATCAAATCACACAGCCCGAAAACATCAGGCAGACTTCTGGAACGTCATGCAGTTGGATTTGGCATGTCCTGGGAAGCATTGGCTAGACCACAAAAGCCACCGAACAAATTCAAGAAGCGGGCAGCCAAACAAGTAGAGGAGCCCTTAAACATTCCGGCCACAAGAGTGAGTTAAAGTCCTACAACAAGCATCACATTGGATCATATGCTAATTGAAATGTTAGTGCGATGCGTTGGTTGCTAGTTTCGACTCCGAGTTGCTTCGTTCTACGGGCCTCAAGATTCTCAATCTTCTCTGGAGCTACAACATCAGTGCTGAAATGGCAGTTGATGCTCGGTCCCCGGAAGACCTGATGAGTCGTTATCGTGATGATTCTATCTCATGGATTATTATCTTGAAGCCGGAGCTCCTCAAGATCAAGTCTATCTGGAACCCTGACATTCCTGATATCGATGTCACGCAAACAAATTTGATCTCGCATCTACGAAACGAGATGCGTGAGAAAGATAGTAGTTTTGTGTCAAAAATCAAGAATATCGCCAATCAACAACAGCATCAGATAGAACAAGATGAACCATCAGCTAAGAAGGGCCAAGGCGTGATCGTTCTAGCTAGCCAAACCAAGAGCAAAAGGTTCAACCGAGCACGTAAGTTACTAGCATTATCCGAGTTCACTAATATTGAAAGCACACGATACTAACTACGACTCTACAGACGCAATTGACCAAGCATATGCAGGCGCATCGTCACTAGCCAAATCATTTATCGATGGGCCAATTCTTGCCGTCGAGACTCAAGACAAGTATCTTGAGTCAATATCCAAGATGTCAGTTGAAGACACGGAAAGCTGGCGTAAGCTGACATCGCAAGTGCCAAGCAACGAAGGCCAGTACATCCGGGACATTCATGAATCTCTTCGTGGGTTCCAAGGAGAGTTTAAGGACAGTGGCGGTTCCCGTCATGCTTTTTATTTTCAACTTCCGCACTTCACTAACGATATATTTTGATCTTGGCCGCTAGGAAAGCGGCTTAGCTCGTCGATAGCATCAAAGAGCGGTAGAAAAGGGTAGGGGCATGGGCATAGACGACTATCTAGTTGTATGGGTAGTAGGCGCTACTACGAGTTAACGATTCCAATATTACGAAATAATGAAATAAAGAGATGTTGCAAAACGATAATATCAGGTTCTCCCATAGTGGTCAGTATGTTTGTTTATCTTACCAGTCAGTGTCAGTCAAACAATCAGATTAGATACAGTAACATGCACTGTGCACCAGCTAGTTACAGCTTTTGTGTATGTTTTGTAGGCAGTAGCATAAGCTAGTCTCAGCCTTCCCCCACTAAATCCAAAACACAGTACATTTGATTTGGCAAGGCTCAAACAAGCTTGCCCAGAAGCTTTTCAGCACTATACATTTTATCAATTACATCATCCGAAATATAGCCCGCACGATTGATCATTCTATCGCCGTAAATAGTTCATAAATATTCCAATTCTTTGATTATCCCATGTCCAACTACTAGTCACCCAACAAAGTAGCCCTACCGCGACCAAATAATTGCCAATATAGCATTTAGACTCCAACTACGACAACCCACGACCCCGCGCTTGGCTTGTATTTGTCCAAGCTCTCAAGCTCTCGCAAACGGCCAACTTTGAAATCAACACCTGGAGAGAATTACCTAATTACCTACAAAGTCCGCTTCCAAAAGAACACACCATAGTCGCTATATAACAGACGCTCTTTCCAATGGACGGCAAATCAACCGAGCAGACGAGATAAAATTCCCCGCCTCTACCATCATATCACCAAACTATTTTATCATCAATACCATCGCCATCGCTCTAGCCATCTGAGCCAATATCACCACTACCACCAGGCTCACATATCAATTTTTCACTGAAGGCCAGCAACTTCGGTCATTACCGCTCCCGGCTGTTCGACTCGCCATGGCCGATCCAAGTGACGAGCTGATCCAAGGGGTCGTAGAGTTCACGGCCTACGATGATCGAGCGACTATTGCCCGAGCTCTTAAGGTCAGCAATAGTAGCTCTATATATCTCGCACTGTATACATGGTATTGACGATTGGTGTGTTAGGCCAATAACAACGACCCCACGAGAGTAGTGCAGGACTACTTTGAAGATCCAAGTGCTGTAAGTCCGGAGTCAAGCTCTGAAAGTCACCGATTAATTATTAAACTGACACTATGTAGTTTAAAACAAGATACGGCTGGGATGATAGTGCTTTCGCCGCGGAGCGTGATGGTACCTCACAGCCTATTGGTACATGAAAGCCCCCTCAAGCCCCCTCAAGCCCCCTCAAGCCGCGTCATAGAGCCGTCACATCTAACATGTAGAATCTTAGCATTTCACGTCGAAGCTACCGGAGACTCAGTTCACGGTGGTGCACTAACTCCCTCGGCAAATGACCAGTATTACGAACACCTAGCTCTATCACGGCCTCCATCACGAAATGGCAATCGATCTCCTATAGATCGAGTTGCCGAGTGGACCACTGGGGCGGGCAGTAAGTAAAGTCCCATTCTTCTTGCTTGCAATATAACTTGTGGCTTACCAATTATCAGCTGGATTAAATCTCGACAGACCGGAAGACGACGACCTCAAACGGGCTCTTCGGCTTTCTGCTGAAGAATCTGGAATTGACGTCGACGCCTCACAAGAGATGGGCATCATCAATGGCGTCCAGTATCTTCATGGTGGGCCCGGCATGGACTCTGCACCAGGGCCTGTTGTCTTTGGTCCGTCTGTTCGTGAAGACCACAACCACGATTGGGCAATGGTTCAGTCATCAGTCAACTATACGTATCCAAAGATAGACAACATCAAGCCCTCATATCGTAGAAGGCAACCTGACACGCCCGCTCTCTTGGTTCGAGTCGATAATATGGGCTATGTTTCCAGTAGTGATCGTCTCGGTGGAATTCTCACTGTTCTTCACTCGATACCACAAATACGCTCTATATTCCTGAATCTTGCCGGACAATCCGAGAACTACGGTCATGGCCAGGACTGGTGGAAAGGTCGGCCTATCATCAAGCCAGGTGACTCTCTAACCAACGACGACGACACGGATTCTCAAATAATGGATTGGAATTCACAAATCTCGCCAACTAGCGAAGAAGTTCATCGTCTTTTCGCCCTTCTTGATTCATCGGACCGTAGCTTCGGAACTATCAATAACTTAATAGGTATCATGGCCCCCACACAAGATGCAGAAGCTCGCTTTTTTGATTACTTCCGCGGCCTACCAAATGTGGCGCCTATGGTCGACTTCGTCATCCGTTCAGAGCGCACTACAATAGAGCGAACCATATCTGAGGATAGTGACTATGACGACGATATCACCGAGATCATGTACGTTGAGTCTAGTATGAACAACTGGAATAATATCTCGACCTTCACCGACGTCTGGGATAATCTCATGTGGTCAGATACTGTTGGTAAGAACAGGCCTCCCACTGCAAAAACATCCATGATGACTATCTGCCATCAGGGTCCTGTGATTGTGGTCAACCTCAATACTCGAGATGCTGGACAGGAGCCTTTTGAAATTTCTCGCGAATTCAGCCTTGAACGCTACATGGAACAACGTCGCTTAGAGGCAATTGGCATGATGAAAATGATTGTCGATCAAAAGTCATGTCTCGCCAAAGCTGAGGAAAAACTAGCCCGTATCAGACCCGGTGGTACGATCAACTATGAAGAGGGAAAGGCTCCGCCATCGGAAATCAGCATAAGAATACAAAACTACGAAAAACAGCGTCGTTATCTCGACGACCGTGCCCGCTTCCGTGCCTTTTCCAAGTCTGGCTATAACGAGACAGAATACCCGCTTGGTGCCGAAGATGCACCGGCATCGCTCGACGGCCAAGAACGCGAGCTTGCAGGCCGGCTAGACAGTCTGATAGAATGTTTGAAAACCAAACAGACTATGGTCGCGGCTGAAATCCAGAGTAAGTTCCTACACGTGGAAGTCTTGATAGTAGCGTGAAATGTACTAACTACAAATAGAACTCGAGAAGCACATTGCCTTCCACAAAGAGCAACTTCGTAACTTAAGCAACATGTTTTCCGATTCTGAAAAGTCACGGCCAAAAACATTCACGTCGAAGCCCATGTACCTTCGGGGTGTTGTATGTGAATACGGCGTAGTCTATTTATGCAAGACGGAAGAACAGAAGCTTTTTGAAATTGATGATGAAGAGGTGCCAAGCTCAGTTGATCAGTGGTGGAGATTGTCTATTATTCCAGATTCCAGTCCTGCCGTCCAGGCCGAGGTAAGTCCCAAACACGAATTTCAGTCATATCTATCATTATCTAACCTTCAAGCAGAAAGTTGAATGGGAACGCGTCTCATGGGCAGTATGGCACTCGGGCAAAGATCCTACATTGATATACGCCACAAAAGAAGCCTTAACTGTGCCTGAACAGCCATCAAGTAACGCACTGAACAAATTTGTTCGCTTCGACAATCGTCTGTTCCAGCACGAGCTTGCGCAGGAGGAATCAGAGTCCCCAGATATCACCACTACCGTGACTGCGGTTAACGATGGTCTTCACTTCTCGTCACCTGGAAAACGCAAACACCGCTCAGGTAGTCCCGATTCGATGGATTCAAACCGAGCTAGTAATTTCAGTGATCGTGGCGCCTACAACACCGCTTCGTCGGCAGGAAT
>RHLR01000705.1:0-14898 GCA_009806335.1 Davidsoniella australis | reverse complement strand
ATGGTCTTCACTTCTCGTCACCTGGAAAACGCAAACACCGCTCAGGTAGTCCCGAT
This sequence comes from Davidsoniella australis, assembly GCA_009806335.1. Classification (NCBI taxonomy): domain Eukaryota; kingdom Fungi; phylum Ascomycota; class Sordariomycetes; order Microascales; family Ceratocystidaceae; genus Davidsoniella; species Davidsoniella australis. Next base: position 14,842 of record RHLR01000705.1, on the reverse strand, counting down.
TCGATGGATTCAAACCGAGCTAGTAATTTCAGTGATCGTGGCGCCTACAACACCGCTTCGTCGGCAGGAATGTACGGACCTATCATAGGTGCAGATGAGGCCATGGCGTCAGCTGTCGGTATTCCCATCGAAGCACCGCCCAGCTACTCAGAAACTATGGCTTTTGATGACCAGTTAGGCGATGTAGACTATGCGCATAGCTACGACGAGAAAGAGAAGGGCCAATTCTTCGATTCACAGTTATTCACTCAACACGGCACTACAGACAGCAGTGTCACTATGCATGAAAATGAAGTCCAAAGTGGCGATGAAGAGAGTTCAGGTGTTATCATCAATACGCCTTCTTCTGGTCAAGTATCTTCCTTTCCGGACAAAAAAGACGTGGGCGGTGATAATACGACAACAACGGAAACGACAAAGTCGACTGAGATGTCACAAGTAAATAGTGGTGCGCAAATGGTATTTGGAAATCAGTTACCATCGGCTCCAGTTGTGACTCTAGTTGAAGAGGAAGAGGAAGAAAAGCCACCGCCACTTCCAGAACGGAAGCCAAGAACGTCTTAAAGGAATTATATGTTTTTTTTTCTGGTAAGCTAGAGACTAGCTATTCCCCTTTGATGTCTATAATATGAACCTTGAACAAAAAGGGACAATAAAACAAAATAAAAATGAACATATTTTAGCATCTCCTTGTTTTTTCTTGGCCTACATAAATTTCTTAGTAACTTGAGTGTTCCACTTTCTTTTTTGTTGTACTTTAGTTTACTAATATTAATGGTGTCATGATGATCTACGATCTAGACATGGAACCTTGGGGGGATTTTTTGTAATTTTCAGACAAATAGAAAAGTAAAAAGGTATATATATATATCACTTTTCTTTGTTTATTTATATTACTACAACTATCCATCAATATTTCAAGAAACGTCCCTCCATGTCTTCTTCTTTCATGTACGACCAAAAAAAAGAGGACTTCTAAATTTCATGGCCTAGACGCTCCAACTCTTCCTTGATAAAGTCTTCACTAGCAATCAACTCCGTACTGCCATAAACTACACGACGTTTTCCCTTTTCACCACCTGTACGAGTTGCCCATTCTAGCAAATTACCATATTCATCCATGCTTCCACCACCGACAGTAAATACGATGGCATCGCTAAAGCCTTGACGTCTTTGGCCAAAGGATGCTATTGCGTTGTTACCTCCGCTGCCGCCGCTGCCGCCGCCACCGGATATAGAGGCTGGGTTAACGGAGCCGGGAAGACCACCGGGTGTGGCGCCAGTGTGGTGGCGGGCTTGCGATGGTGGAGGAATCGATCCGCGGGCATGCGCGTTACGGGGATCGAAGTAGAGGTAGTTCTCTGTCTTGGCTAAAGCCGACGAGGAAGCTGCAGGAGGGTCCATTATGGACTCAACAATCTTGGTGCTGCGTAAACGGTTAGTATCATTCAGCTTCGCTAGTGCATTTGTGCTGGATAGTCTTGGCTTACATTGTCAGGTCACGATCTTGCGGCAAGAAGTTCTTGATACCACCAATCAGATTATCGAAGTTGGCTGTCAGATTCGACGGCACGCCAGTCTCCTTCAGACGATCTGTTAGGCGGGATGAGATACTAGAGAAGCGACCAAATAGATCAGTTGTTCCAGACGCTTGCGCTGGGTTGGAGTTGATAGTAGTTAGTTGCGTCATCTTGGTTGTAGCGCGCACTCTGCAGCGATTCATATCATGGTTAGCTATCTGTGTAGTCGAAAGTATTCACTTGGAGCATGACTTACTGTCTAATATATGGCAGTGAGGAGGTGTCTTCGACTCCAGCGTCCTTGAGAGCCTCCTCCATCTGTGTCCATTCTGCGCGGCTTATTTCCTGTTCTGTAGACAAGGCCCATATCATGAACAGTCGTAACTTATCCAAAGGTCGATCACCCTTGTCTTTATCATTGATAAGCTCTAGAATTTGCGCCTTTGTTTGCTTACCAACGTTCTCCTCGATCTGGAAAAAGTTGTCAAGCTGTCTATTTTTGATACCGTTCAAAACGGCGGCCAGGATGTTCCTACGAAGACGCTTGTTAGAATAGTTCTTTATGTGGTGATCACTAGTAAGGCTCGAGCAGTACTCACATGTGCATATCTAAGACAGCCTTACGTTCACGGAGCTCTGGCAAGAGGGTAATCGCCGCTTTCAGATGTTGGGCGCTGGCACTAGCATCGTTCTGCAGATCTTCAATCGACGAAGTACCCGTCTTGCGTGTAATTTCAGCGGTGTCTTCCTTGTACCGAGTCAGCTCAGCATCAATATCCTCAGCAACTTGAGGGAATGGCAGGCAAGCATTGCGCGTCCAGAAGAAGTCGCTGGTAGTAAGATCATAGGCCTTCTTAGTAGTTCCTTTCTCGGGCGCATTCTCATCAATGCGTGTCTCGATGCTACAGACATGGTGCGTTTGTCTTAATTACAAATTTCTGACCTGAGATCATCGATAGCCAGGGACAAGTCACAACTTCTTTAGCTCATCACATTCCAGATAGCCGGGAAGGAAAACAAAAAAAAGGAAAGAAAAGAAAGAACTAACAATGCCTAGCATATCTGGTCCTGTTTCGGTCAGATCGGTTTAGAGTTGCAGCTGCAGCTGCATATTTGCTTCTTTCCCCCCTCCCTTATTGTTTCTTTCTATTGTTTGAGAATTCTTCACTGACGACATTTCTTTGCCGTACATTAGTGGATATATACATACAGATAAAGTTGTACTTCTCTTGCTACTTGAACATGAGATAGTTGTACTAATGTAGATATGTTACCTTCGGGCAATTAATATACGTACTATAAGGAGATGGAGGAAGGGAGGGGAAAGAAGGAAGGAAACAGAATGGGGCTATATTCTGATCTATCATGATGAACTGTCTGTCAGCATATGTTACTAACAACTCAGAAATTTATCCTCTTTATAAAGCTAAGGTAGTGAGTGATAGTGATCTAAGATCAAAACGGCCTAGTGTTAGCCCAACCCCTCCCTTGGGCTATTTGTAAAGCAAAAAGAAAGCCAGCAGAGACAAAGAACTACAAGACAAATATTAGCCATTTTGACAATTATGAATGTTTGTTCGGAAAGGTCTTGGCATATAAGATATAAAATCACGATGCTGTTTCGCCTATAAACGAGTGGTCATCAATATCTACATTGAGAAAGGATAACAAATATAAGAATAAGAAACTAATATTAAATAGGGCAAATATAGAGGAGAAGAGTTTCGTTCGCTACGTAGCCGATTTGCTGACGAGAGGGGGAGACGACAAAGGAAGTCGAGTAAGAGGATAAGGGACTCGGGCACAAGTATGAGCAGACAAATAACGAATATTTGAGTTATCAGGCTAGTACATATAAGCTGGGGAGGGGAGGGTCTTTGACTTTGAGGTTTTGATTCTCTTCTTGATATTTGAGTTTAGCTGCTCTCTTTGCCTCTCTCTTCTTTAGAAGGTTAATATGGAGACGTAGTTGTATTTTACAATGTTAGTATATAGACATAGATACATACTACAAAATCTCGACTATTCTCAAAGGCCGATACACCGAACCAAGACAATAACAAAAAAGGCGAATAAAAGCTGAATGAATAAACGAATAACACCGCAAGGATCTTTGTCTAGGCTAAGTTTGATATGCCTGAGGGGGGGGCAATCTGACAAGCAGAATTGCGTTTTCTTAGATTTCTTTCTTCTTCTTTACATTGCATTATGTATATGCAAACGCACTGGCCTTTTTTACTTTTCTTTTTTCTACTTTCTCTCTTTCTCCCCAAAGCTTGTTATTTGTTGTCTCTTGTGCTAGCAAACCCCCTAGTCACTCTCTAGTCTAGGAAAGAAAGCAAGTCCTTGTTCCTATGCTTCCCCCCCTCCAACCCTCCATATCTCCATCTTGATCACTACCTGGCCCGTTGTAGGTCTTGCCTTGGACTGATAGTTCAGCCGTCTTCATATTGGGGGTTTAAGGCAAGAAAAAGAAAAGAAAGGGCAAAAACAATATAACAGTCTCCCCCCCCCCTCCTCTGCCCATGTTGCATGTTGGGCATACAAATATAATACATCAATCAATGCTTCATCCGTGCTAACGATGACGGCCAAAAAATGCAAGGAATGGAATTACAAGAGTGAAGAGAGAATAGATAAATTACAAGTAAAAGTCCCAGGGATTAGGAAGTCCCACCCGGTTCCAACATTTTGTACTATGTAAATAGCATCCCGCATGAAGAACAAAGCAACGATCCTCTCCGTCGGGATTGCTTCCCAGCTATCTGGACAAGACACTTGATTAGCCGACGAGGAAGGAGATCGTTCTTTCTCTCTTTGTATTCATTTATTTTTTCGTTGTTCTACTAGACAGGACTGGGTTATTTTGGGTTTTTTATTGCTGTTAGTAGAAGACAAGTCAGCTCTCAGTATAACTTATATCTCTTCGTTGTCTTCTACATCTATTCACTTTCTTTTCCGTCTCCGACTTACACTATGAACAACAAGACCACCAATAGCGACGACGACGACGACGACGACGCCTCCTCCTTCTACGACGCCGCCAGCCACGACGGCCATACCTTGGAGTTCCTCTCTCTACCTCGTCACTCGCTATCACCATCACCATCACCACCTCGAGCTCTTAGTAGCAGCATCGCCGTGCGGCCTCCAGGGCCACCGCGCCACCATTCCGGCGCCGGTTCGGGCGTTGGTATAGGCTTAAGCTTGGCATCGGGCTCAGATTCAAGCGCCAGTGTTTGTCTAATGTCTCCAAGCGCGCCCATCGCCGTCCAATGGCCTTCGGGTGGAGATAACGCCAGCAACTATTCCCACGACTCGGCGGCATCTGGCCTCGAAGCCGCAGATTCGGACGAGTTCGACTCGCTAGAGTTCGAAGTCGAGAGCTATGAAGTAGACCTATCGTCGGTGGTGATGCGCCACGAGTACGAGAACGGCCGGAGGGTGAGTCTCTTCCTCTCTTTTCTTTTGCTTTCTTGAGCGGGTTCTTTTTACCCTTTGGTTAGAGCATAACCAAAAGCTAATCTGATCGACCATCCATACAGTTTCACAAGTTCCGCCATGGTAGATATCCTCTGCCCAACGACGACGCCGAGCAGGAGCGCGATGCTCTGAAGCATGCCCTGCAGCTTGAAATAACCAACGGCCATCTCTTCTTCTCGCCACTCTCACACGATCCTCAGCGCATCGTCGACATGGGCTGTGGCACCGGCCGCTGGACAATGGATGTCGGCGAAGCCTTCCCCGGCGCCGACGTGCTAGGCATCGACTTGAGCCCCATCATGCCCGAGTGGTTACCGCCTAATGTACGGTTTATGGTCGACGATATCGAGGACGAGGCTTGGGTCCACGGAAACAACTTCGACCTCGCCTATATCCGCCATGTGATGGCCCTCGTGCGCGGACCGGACAAGATCTTGAAGAACGCCTTCGAGTAAGCTTTTTTCCGTTTTTCTTCGCCGCTATGCAACCTGATTGTTAGGCGCAATGTGTTAACTTGTCGAAACTCTAGTAATCTTCGTCCTGGTGGTTGGGTTGAGTGCACGGAATTCGACGGCACATTACACTGCAATGACGGCACAATGCCCGAGAATCACCCGCCTGCCGCCTTTCTTCGGCTCCTCGAAAAAGTAATGGAGCCTTTCGGCGCTAACTGGACCGTCGGTTATCGTCTACAGCCGATTCTGGAGCGTGTCGGCTTCCAGAACGTGACTAAGCGTGTGGTTCCAATAGCTATTGGTCGCTGGCCAAAGGTTCGTGATATTTCTTCTTTCGAGCTTCTCTCCAGAGTTTCTTCTAAGACTAACTATCAATCTAGTCACGGCATCAACGACTTCTCGGTCTTTACATGCGTGAGATACTCGCCGCTCTTTTCGAGGCGACAAAGTCACGTGTCCTTCCGACCGCCGGCATAGATCCCAACGAAGCAAATCGTGCCGCAAACGAAGCAATTGCCGGCTTGGACGACTACAAGCGTCATGCCTATATCAACTTGATTATCCACACCGCTCAAAAGTCACCTGATCTTCCCTCATAATCTTGAAAATAAGAAAAGAAAATCACCGAAAAAAAAACGAGAAGCCACATAATAACTCTACGATATCACGACCAATCACGAATACTACGAACGTAACTAGTAGGATGTCCTTTTTTAGGGTGCCTCGATCTTTATTTTCTCTATAGTCTGTAGAGAAAGGAATATAGAGAGAGCTACTTGGCCAGCATGGAACGGACCACCCTCTACATAGTATAAAGCTTAATAATGATAATGACCACTCTTACACGTTTCACTTTCAGGAACTCTTTGAGGAAACCGGACTCGGTAATCTATATTATCTATTCATCAACATTATTATTGGCTGGCCTCTTTTATTTGTCTTATTCACCAAAGCTCCGCTTACTCTAGAGGCCGTAGCAGTTAGCATAGAATGAAGTCGTTGCTACCCAATCCGAGAACACGCCGAGCACACCAATATCCTGGTGTAGAACATGGAGCAACTCCAGCGCATCACCCTCCTGTGTAATCGCATCCGCCGCATACTGGTAGTAGTATCCGCCGTGGCTTCCATCACTCAAGTAGCCAGAGCGCTCCAGCGACCATGTGATGATGTCCAGGCCCAAGGCTTTGGCACGTGTAGCGTACGCACTAGGCACCATGGTACCGTTATTCGATGTCACCAGGTAGCACAGCGGGGGCGCGACAATCGGCACGCCGTCCGCAGCGTACTTGTCTAGTAGCGAAACGGCACTAGGGAAGGTCTCGTTGGTCTCGCCGTTCTCATCGAGGTACACCAGTTGGGCCGCGAAGTCGGTTTCGTTGGCCAACCAGTACAAGATATCGTCGTACAAGAACGACTGTGGGAAGACGTCAGACGGGCTGACACCGTTGTCACGGTATGTCTGCAGCATCTTGTGGGCGAAATCCTGCTGGGTGAAGTTGCCCCAGGGCATGCCAAGATCGGGCGTCTTCAGTTCGGGAGTGTGACGCAAGCCGTGCTCCTGCACCATCTCAATGTGCTCCTGTAGCGAGATAGGCGTGGCGCATACAGAGAATAGATCGGTACGCCAGCGGGGAGTGCCATACTGGAAGTCTTCGGGCGTCACCGCGCTGGCATTGTAGCCATCCTGCTTGGCGCACAGTGTCTTGAACTCGGCCAGTGTGATATCCTGAGTGCAGCACTTGGCCGAAGCCGGAGTCGTGCCATTGGCAGGGGTGAAGGGCTGCTGGCACTTGGCGTTGAGTTCTGGGATGGTGACAATGTTGGTTGTTGACGCCAGATCGCAGTGCGAGTGACGGCAGACCAGTTCTTCGTCCGCGGTGAAGGCAACATCGCACTCGAGAATGCCGGCACCCATGCGCGCACCGGCTAGGTTAGACTCCAAGCTGTGCTCGGGGATCTGCATGGTGCCGCCACCGCGGTGGCCGATGCTCCAGTGGCTAGTCTTGAACGACGTCATCTCGGCCGCACACTGAGCCAGCGTAGTCTTCGCCTCGCTGTCCTTCATGTGGTCAATTAGCCAGTAGGGACGCACACCGAGCTGGATGTTCTTGATGGCCTTGGAGCCGACGACAACAGAGTTGCTGACTGTCTTATGCTGAGTCTCCGATGACTTGACATTGTCATGAGAGTAGGGCATGGCAGCGGCCGAGGCAGCAAATGCCACGAGGGTGACGGTAGCAAAGGACTTCATCGCGCTCGAACAATCGACAAAAAGATAGATAGTAGTGCTGTATAAAGATCTTGGTTCTTGGCAGTAGAGATATCAAGGACAAACAAACACGGGACTTAAAGAACTCCGGGGGGTGGTGGGTTTAAGTACTTTTCTATGTGCTCAATGCCAAGCAGATCGACTAGTGTCCACCGCCGAGCGTTCATTATTCAGCCCGGAGGAGGATCAGCGCGTCAAGGGGATGTCAACAAGCTGTCTAAGGAACGGCAGGCACAACCAAGTAACTTCCTCGTACCGGTACCTCCGCATGCAACAAACACCGCTTCTCACAGCAAGTACCTGCGACCTGGCCTATAAGCAAGCCCGTCCTCGAAGCAGAGCGCATCATAATAAGAAGTGCATTGGACCGCTGATATTGTGTTGGCGTGTGCTGAAGAAGGAAACTCTCGGCTTCCTGCCTCGTTTCCAGGAACTATTCTCTACAATTTAACAAGGGGAATGAACCATCCATCCATCGGTGACCGCTTCTAAAAATCAAGTTGCAATGGCCAGTGTAACCCCACGTGCGCTTCATCCATTACTGATCGGCGCCGCCTATCTTTAATATAAATTCGACCTCCATCCATATTAAATGTGGTTGGCAGCGGCGACGGCGTTGTCTTGGCACTCTGGCCTATTTGTACTAAGCAGTGTTTTGATACTACTGCGCTATCTACCTGTATCTCTTAGTCTTCCTGCGGCCAAAGCTCACTCTACTGAAGTCTCTATCACATACTATGTAGTAAATTTCTCTATTCGTAGCTTCTGTTTCTTAGTCAATCAGCTCATACTCGGTGAGCCCGAATTACACTACATATACACATACAGATAAATATCATACCCCAATCGTCAGTATCAACAACAAGCTTATCATCTTGCAATTCCCGTTCAACCAACTACCGCTTCGATTTTTGCTCCCCCTTCAGGCTGCTTAGCCGTCCCGCATTCCCTGTGCCGATATTGACATCGCTATAAAAGGCGCATAACAAGAAAGCCTATTTACACAGTATACCATGTGTACTAAGACTTCGGCTACTAGCCTCACACCAAAGTATTATGTACTTTCCCCTTCTCCCCATGTCTCTTTTATTCACATGCAAGTCCAAAATCGAACAGCCCGAGATCTCACAGGGGTCATCCGTTCTAGGAGACAAGGGTTTTTGGCTCTATCTCACCCTCCAAATTCCATCGTGGGCTTTTACGTACCGTTGATTCGTTATTAAAAAGAACACTGATTCTCTGTTTTTTTTTCCTTTTCGATTCTTTCCTATTCATATTCACCATAGGCTAGAGTCTAGTTTCCGTCGTAACTGCAAGCCCCTCGCGCAAAAATGGCATAAAAATATCGCATCAAAGATATATCACGTTCCGTTCAACTTGTAGACAACTCTGTAGCTTTCCATGTGCCACCAACCTCTTAAGGCTTGTCTGGTCTACGACATTGCATTACAGCTGGTATCAAGGCTAGCTATTTGGCTTGCTAATCTGCTTCCTAATCGGTACTTTCTACATGTCGACTTGAGGGATATGCGCCTCTTCTTCCCTCTTGTTTTTGTCAATCCAAGCGTAAAAGTTCCAGGAGCAACAAAGGTACATTTTGTTGACACTTTTCTCAAACTAACAGCTGTCGCCAACTGTAAATTTCAGCTTAGTGGCTTGTCTGACAGCTGTCGCATGTCATTAGCTAGTAAAGTAGATCATCTAGTTCTACAACTATACCACAGATTCCATCTATCTCCTCATCTGTTTGAATTTCTGTAGAAAAAAATCATGAATTACGGCTATTATATATTCACCTCCAATTTGTACTTGGACTAATGGCCATTTCTTGTTGCAGACAATGTGCCATCTGAATCTTCCTGTCCATCTATGTCTTTGATATTTACTTCATCGTCGTCAGTATTGACCTTGTCGTGATCACCCTCATCTTCATCGGCATCTTCATCGTCATCTCCGCCGTCATCCTCTTCAACATCATCTTCATCCTCATCATAGTAACTGTCATCCTCGGAGTCAATGCCTTCTATCGCCTGATACGATGCGAATTGTTGGAATATCCCCCTTGGAGAAACGTTACCATATACGTTCTCGGTCTTGTATTCAGATTTGTTATCCACACGATCCCTCTTGTGAATAGTAGCTCTTTCTTTGACAGACTCATCACGGACCATACTTGTAGAAGTTGTGACCACTGACGAGGATGACGGTTTTCCATCGAACGTTTCGGACAATATTCCTAGACCCGACTCCGTCATCGGGAACTCGAACATTCTATCCATCTGTACAGGCGAAGACGGGAACGGAGGCAAAGATGATTTGAAATTCTTGGACTTTGGGGTTCCAGGCGAGATGGATGTTAATTGTTTAAACGACATAGTCTCATCACACCGCTCTCGTTTGCCGCGTCCAAGTTGCATTTTGCGCGTGAAATCCAACCACTGATGACGGCGTTCATTCCCGTTCTTCTGGGCAGTTCGGTCGTGCGATTGGACTTTCTACATCCCCGCAGACCCGGTACTACCCGCGCTCGGTGGTCTTGGAGGTGGTGTATGGCTCATTGGCCGTTCAATGCCGGCTGAGCCCAACATCAAACTTGGCTGTAGTGGTTGTGGTGCCATCATTCCACCATTATTACCTCCATCTCTCTCCATCAATGCCGCCTCGTCATACGCGTCTTCCTCCATCTTTGCCGCTTGCTCTGCTTGTACCATGCGTAGTCTGTCCTTTTCCTTGGGATCGACCAGGTCATCATCGTCGCTCCAGTACGGGTCATCGTCCGCGATATGTGGCATTGCCAGTCTCTTCCAAAAGCGGACTTCTTGGCGATGCGCAACCTCATCTACGGTGCGCTTTTGCCTTGCCTCGTCTTCGGCTAGAAATTTACGCAGTTGTCGCATGAGATCGTGCGCATTGCCCGCATGCGCCTGCATGTCCCACATTTGCTCGCGCAACTTGCAGTTCTCCTCTCTAGCCTCTGCAAGCTGTGATCGGTACGATTGATGCCATGCGCAGATATCGGAAATGTGTTGTGCTTTGTAGGAATGGAATTGTTGGAGCATGTTGAGCATGACTTGGCGGAAATCTTGGAGAAGTGACATGTTCGCAACTCGACTGTACTCGGCCTGGTCTAGCGATTTTTCGAGAATGGATATTTGCTCTTCGTAGTTAGAGGCTTGGGCTATAAATAAAAGTTTATATCAGTATGTTTTGTTACTTGAAGAATCACATGTGATTTTAGGGAATACTACTAACCATTAAGGCCATCTGCCGCGGCCGCTATCAGATCCTCACTAGAGATGTTTTGATCTCGTGCACGCTGTCTGAGCTTTCCGATATTAGCCACGATCTCGTCGGTCTTCCTCCGGTTCTCGGCGAGTTGTTTGGATAATTCTTCCACCAGGCCCCAGATGTAGTTGAGCTCTGCTTGGTAGCCCGCGGGCATCACAGCGCTCGCCGCGACCCCATTGTTGCCATTATTGTTCCCGCTGACACCATTCATGGCGGGTAGTTGTGATCGGGTAATAGCAATTTGGCCGTTTGCTGGTTTGATACTGGAGAGGGGCACTCGATGCTAGATGGAGTAGGCAATTTGTTATGAGTCGCGGAAGGGAATCGTAGGGCCGTCTTGAAGGTGTTCTATTGGAGATGAAATTTTTGTTTGTTCGAGGGGTTGTTGAGACTGAATATGACAAAAGAACGATTGAAGTTTGCTAAAATAAATTGAGTAGCTTTAATTGATGATACGACATGGATAATAGTAAAACTACAATGATATACGATATGTTGGCACTAAAAGCTTGCGAACTTGGCGATTGAAGTGAGCTGGCTAATTGTCGGTAACATGGTGTTGCAGTCGACATAATTAACCCTATATGTGTATAGCAACACTTACAACAGCACAATTCTGGTGAAGTTATCTTTTGTTAAACTGAACGCGACATTCTGCTATTTATTTATTTAATTGAATAATGCGAAATTAATAAGAAACATGAAGAAGGAAAGCCCCCAAAATACAAAAAATAGCCTCAAAGCTCTGATAGCGTAGAAATAAATGAAAACAAACAATGCCAAAATCAGGTGCTATATGAAAAACAAGAAATGAAGCAAAGGAGGAAGAAGAAAAAAAAACATTTAACGCCACAGATCGATCCTAGATATCATGCCATCCATACAACATATAGCGAAACGAGAAAATCAAGATGCAAGGACAGAAGCAGTCTAATAGCAGGATATCGCACACGAGCGTGCAAAAAAAACAAGCTTGGTAAATTGTAGCATATAAATGCCAGTGAAGTAATTGGTCGAAGAGTGAAAAGAGAGATTGAATGTGTGGAAGATCATAGGCCTAGGTACTTGGTGGTGAGCCACTCAGTATTTTCTAAGCCCAAGTTCAGGCCATTGCGAGTCCACCAGTCGCGAGCGGCATTCTGGTCGCCGATGCTGTCCTCCAGCGCCTCTTCGATATTGCAAGTACGATAAGGAACTTTGTGTCTACGGCCCTCCATGCCAGGTAGTTCACCTCGAGCATAGCGTAGCCACCACTCGAGCACTTCGATGTGCTGGAGCGCGGTCGGTTCCTTGAGGATATCAACGTCGTAAACTATTTTGTCGTCGCCTTGTAGCTGACGCCATAGCTCTAGCACCTCGACTTTATTGTGGCGGGATGCTACACGCGGGACAGTGTCACCAAGACCAGCAGCAAGATCTGACTCGACCCACCACCGGATAACATCTAAGCGGTTGTTCTGTGTAGCCAATTGTAGAGACTTTCCGGGGCGTGGTGCGATGCGATCGTCCTGCTTTGAAACGTCGCGCCACCAGTCGAGGACACGAATGTTACCGCGAGCGCTAGCATCTTCCAGAGCTTTTTCTGTGAACATCATGGTTAAGCCAGAGCGACGCCACCACCAATCAAGCACCTCGGTGAAGCCGTTTGCAGATGCGCCATCAACGGCGGCGGCGGTGTAGAGTTGTTGATGTCGGCCTTCGAACTTTGGGCAGCATCTCCAAAAGTCAAGGACATCGGTGCATCCATAGTAAGCAGATGCCATGACTGTGAAGTTTACATTGTCAAAGCCCTTGAAGAGGTCGGGTCGGTTAACTTCAAGGTATTCTAGGACTCTGATCATAGAGAATCTGATAATCAGTCTGGTTGTAAGGGGGCTGAGGTCGATGAAGTTCTGGGGTGCCTGTGATAGTTTATGGCACACAATGGCCTCGGGTTGTCGGAGGGCAATTTCTTCAAGTTCGTGGTTATATATCTCACAGGCCGTACGGTTCACACGATTGTTTCTTGTTTTCCAGACATCAGGCTCGGGTAGGTGGGTGTAGATGTTGAGAGCCTGAGCAAGTTCCCAGTCGTTGGTGAAATCTAGAACCATGCTCCATATCTCTGGTGGTAAGAAAACTGAGGATTTCTTCGGTGTACCGTCGGGGGCTCTAAATATCGAAGAGACGTGGATATCACGGCCAAGACTGAACAAGTCGGCTTGGTTTCGAATTAGAGTGAGGACATCCTTGAGGCCGTCCCAGTAAACCATTCGTTTGCAATCGGGACCATTGTTGTAGTGCCATGTGATGGGCTGCATGACTCGAATCCACGGCCAGCTATCTTTGATTTCGTTGAGCTGACGTTTGGTCATATGATTATTCCAACATTGGTTGCTCATACCAGGCACCAAGATAATGTTCTTGGCGGTGTCCCATCCCCGCAAAATGCGCAGAAGCATAGTATCAGCGAATCCCGCAAGCATCTTTGCTATTGTATCGGCATCTAGAGGCGCCAATACTAGGACATCGGCCCAGTCGACTAGATCACATGCTTCCTTTCTGTATCGATCGAGTTCGCTGGGTTGTTCGGTAGGAGTAGGGGATGATTGCTTGAGCAGATCTGGCGGTGGGATTGCCAGACTTCGGTTGTGCCATACTGCACACTGTTGTTCGAGTCGCGGGATTGGGTCGTCAACGACTGCTCGTACTTCGATATTGTGTACTTTTGAGAGAGAGACGGCAATAGGAAGAACCCAGGAGGTATCGCGACTACCGGTAGAAGCAATGAGCAAGTGCAAGTTTCGAGATCGTCGGTAATCGCTGAGGGAGACTGTGGACGGTGCCGGAGAGGCTGCAAGCGGAGTGTGTAAAAGGGCAGCCATTTATTCGGAACGTAGGCCAAGCATTTCTGTGTATCCAGGCGGTGGGGGAGGGGGGGGGGACTATGCGGTCTATCACCTGCGATAGACGGCAGGCACCGAAGTACTGGCGGGCTGGATTGGAGTCGGGGTTCTTGAATCGATATTCGTCGCTATTATTTCAGGGCAGTGGTTGTAGAGGTTGAGAGTGGATACGTTAATCGGTATCGGTATCAGGGTATAAAGCGATAGCTTTTTGATCAAAGAGAAATTGCGATCACGATCGCAGATGCACGGTAAAGAGAAAGAATGACGGTGTCTCGTGATAAAGCAGAAGTTGATGACGCCAAGAAAAAAAAAACGTCAGGTCGTAAAATGTCAAACGATAAGAAAATAATCACAGCTTCGAATAACTATCTCCAAAAAAATCAAAAAAAACTATTGCGTGTGAAGAAAATAGATCATATCAGAACATTCAATAAGCAAAGAAGAAAGTCTAAAAAGTTAACTGCCCAATCGTCAATCAGCTGTTACTAGTACATAGTTTGGTTAGACGTCGGAGAAATGTGGGGCAGGACTGTTCTTTCTTTTCTTTCTTGTTTCCGCCAGGTTTTCTAAGCGCCACTATAACTGTGCACGTGATTTCATCTACCCTGTAACAATGATGCAAGTGTGATCTTGACTTTGAGAACACGACTTTCTCCAAGGACAATCCAATAATGACTCTTGTGCATATACTTGAGAATGTACTGTATGCAGTGAACGTGACCTTCTATTCTGGTCTTCTTAATGTAATTAGGGTTAATTCTTTCGAAGGTTCGGTCTCTATAAGGAACCATATATATGACAATGATTAACACAAGGCCGCGGAGGAACTCAATAGGACAATAGCGAGGACATGTAGAGAACACTTCCAAGAAGTTATATCTAGCATGGCATCACTACCTGATGTATTTAGGGCGGCAAAGTGGCTCAAACAGGAAC
>RHLR01000704.1:0-14914 GCA_009806335.1 Davidsoniella australis | reverse complement strand
ATTTCTGAGCAGCGGAGATGAGGCTCGGGAGACCAGCGATGGCCAAAAGTGTAGAGAAAAGGGGGTGGGCGGTCGTTGGCGAGAACCTCTCTCGAGAGGGAAAAAAAGGGCTCAAGGCCTCACAAAACGGTGCATCATGAAATAAATCAATAGATGCGAGAGAATGTACAGCGACATTGGTGATATGTGCTGGTCGCTCTTAAAAACCCACGACGAGGGGAAATTTTCGTCTTTGGACAGAGGAGGAGGCACCATGAACTCAAAGGTACCCCCCCGAGGGTTGTAGGAGTCATCGCACATTACTACATGTACAGAGAATATCAAGTTGGAGTCAATGGTCTGCAGGCTTGATACCAATTTGGAGGTTAGGGTTTAGTTGAGTTCTGCAAATGCACGTGATCATGCTATCCCGCTAGAACCCGTGCTCCCTCCGTTCTAGGGTCTGGGTTAAGTAGGCGCAGGAACAAGGTTTCGATTAGCTTCAACGTCACTGTTAGGTAGCATGTTGAATATTGAATTACCTCATAGTTTTCATCTTTACGAATCGCTTTTTTATTTATAGGCTCATATTACACCGGAAGAAACAATCTCTATTAGTATAGCGCAATACATCAACGAATACGAAATTTGACGATCTGCGATCGACTCGTCAAACCATACCGAACATATAAAATTGCATCGACAAACACCAACAAAATGAGCAACCGCCAACAAGCTCGTGACATGCAAGTCGAGTTCAACGCTCGTGTAAGAGAACCAGATATACCATGACTATATATAATATAGTCGACAATATCTTGAATCTACTAGCTACTAACATACTTGTCCCCTCCTCCTCTAGTTCCAAGCGAAACAAGCGCGCCGAGAAGCCCAAAAAGCTGCCAAACAAGACCCTATCCTCAAGAAACAAATCCAAGAACTGCTGAAGAAGGGCGAGACCCAAAAGGCCTATGCCAAGGCCAAGATGCTTCTATCTAAGCAGGCTCTGGCGCAACAAATGGACCAGATGGCTGATATGGCCGAACTATCGGCTGCCCAGATCCAGGCCAATAATGCCATGAACCGCATGACCACCATGATGGCATCTTCTTCACGGACCATGTCTGTTGCTCAACGGAACATGAATCCAGAACGGGTGAGTTATACATATCATATAATATATATCTCGGCATTATGCGATACCTATCTCCATTCTTTCTGTCGAACCATCATAAAAACAACAAATTCACGTATTTTCCCAAATACTGACGTCATAACCACCATATTCTCATATAGACACTCGCAACACTCGAACAATTCCGCACCCAGAACGAAGAATACGCCATGTCAAACGGGATTTACCAAGACGCTATCAGCCAGAGCACTAGCGCACAGGTCTCCGAAGACGCCGTACACGAACTGCTAGGCAAACTGGCAGACGATGCTGGCGTCGAGCTAAGTTCGGAACTTAATAGTGCTCCAGCCATCACTACAGAACCACAGACGAATGAACCGACGGCTGAGGAAGAGGATAAGTTGCAGCAGAGGCTTCGTGCTCTGCGTGCTTAGGTTGTGGGCATATAATGACATAAAGCCTTTAGAGGTTATAGGAGAATGTGTCGTGATGGACGAGATTGGGTGATGTTTTATTTTTTTATATTGCCCACTGGGCAAGGAGTTTGGGCTTTTCTTTTCTTTTCTTTCTTGTTTTCTTTTTTTTTTTTTTTACAAATCATCAACATATAACGAAACATTCTTGGCTAATCCTTTTATTTAACAAGACTCGTGAAAGATTTTTGATGTATCTATTCCCTGTATTTTGATTCTCCAACGCCACGCATTGTGTTCTAGATCTATATTATATCTACATGTACAAACTAGCTACCGCCGTGATATCACGTTTGATCAGTTCCTGGGCGGTTTGCATCTTTTGATACAACTCAGGATCTCCAATAATCCGTGCCGCATTTTTGACTTCTCTACAAGTCTCGTCCAGACGAGTAATCGTACGCACAATCGTGCCCTCTAGCACATCTGTGAGGTTGGTGATGTTCTTGAAACTCATACCGCGAGCCCACTCGTGAACGACCTCTACAAGACCGAATCGGGGCTGACTAACGAAATCGTTCGACTCGTCCGAAGACTGAATGACTTGATAGGCTGTTTGGATATCGTTTACCTTTTCGCTAATGTTGATTATGGTTTCTTTGGCCGTCTCGAGGTTGGCGGTTAATGTTGGTGTAGATGTTGTCTTCTCCTGGAAGACAAAGGCACTGAGAAGCGCAGCACATTCGGCGGGCTCGTAGTCGGCGAGAACATTGTCTAGAATGAGCTCCGTGAGTACAAGTTCATCGCCTGAATGTATTTCACAGGCAACCTTGCCCTTGAGAAGAATGCGACTATCCTCGTCAATGAACTTGAGAGACTTGAGAACTTGGATGCGCTGCTCATAGTCGGGGAGAAGTTGGAGATTTTGGTTGGTGAGAGACTGGCGTAGTTGAGATATCTTCTCCGTGATGAGCCATTGGTCGTGGCACATGGCATACTAGAAGACCCAGATATGTTAAAAGTGATACATGATGTGCTTCGGCTGTTCGGTTGATTGGATCAACTACTTACATGCTTAACAAAAGAAGGGCACGTTCTTGGAGTAGAATTCACAGCAGCCTGCGCTACTGCTTCTCTTTTTTGCATAATGTCCTGCAACTTGAGATCACGAACTTTCTCGAGATTGACCTCATCGAAGACATTGTTCCATGATTTGCAAAGCCTATAGATGGACTCCTTGGCCCGCTGGTAACCCTCACCACCATTGAAGTATTCGGGGATTATATTGCGTAGAACAGTGTTCGTCAAGCATTGTATCTGTGTCACTGGTATCGATTTCGTGACGGTAGCGACGTGCTTCTTGAAGAGCGGAAGAGGCGAGAACTCGTGATAGAATTCGGGAAAGAATGGAAGAATGTCGGTAGAATCTCTGGCATCCCGAGTTGTTTTGAGAACCAGAACCGTGACTGTTGGATTGTTGGGATCAGACTTAAGAGAAAAGGGCCCATCCTTGACTAGAACGCCGAATGTTCTGATACCCTCGTAATCTAGCACCACTACTCGACCAGCCATGAAGAGTCTTCTCCCGAGAGGAGTCACAATGAGATTCTTGTATAAATCACTGGTAAGCTGCATGTACTCTTGACCAGCTGCATGGCATTCTGTCATGACAGGATCGCAGATTTCGCAAGTATCGCGCTTGACCTTGGCAAGATCTGCTTCAGACAACTTCATAGCCTTCTCATGCTCAGGAAGTAGTTGTTGTGTAGCATGTTCAGAGAAACTGCGCTTAATCATTTCCTCTATCTTGAGAGCTTCCACACGGAGCAAGTTGAGAATCATGTTGTAGGTCAACCGGAACTGAGAGCGAAGCTTGGAAGGCTCACCAAGGATCATAGTTCTAAGTTCGGTGACGGGAGGGGCTTGATCCTGCCCAGGAGCGACGATGATGACTGATCCGACAGTGTCTAGACCACGGCGACCAGCACGGCCAGCCATCTGGGTATACTCACCAGGGAGAAGGTTTCTGAATGAGTGGCCATCATGCTTGCGATAGCCTGAAAATACAACAGTTCTTGTGGGGAGATTCAGGCCCATGGCAAATGTTTCTGTGGCGAAGAGAACCTTGACAAGAGTTTGTGCGAATAGAAGCTCGACAAGTTCTTTGACGATAGGGAGAAGGCCGCCGTGGTGAACTGCGATTCCGCGTCCTAGAAGCTCGCGAAGCCGGATAATCTGAGGGAGCTGTCTATCTTCAGGCTTGAGACGGGCGATGGACTTTTCGATAAGCATATGAATAGCACTCTTTTCCTTGGCATTACAAAAGTCTTGGTTGCTCAAGGCATCGGCATTCTCCTCGCAACGCTTCTTTGAAAAGACGAAGATACAAGCGGGAAGTAGAGTATTCTTCTTCAAAAACTGGACGAGGTGTACCCAAAGAGTCTTGTCTTGAGCCGCGGAAGTGAAGCCACCAGGACGTCCAGACTTGCCCATATGTCCAGGATTATGACTAGCACGGGGCGTAAAGCCTCCGCGGCCTCTTTGCTGTGGACCACCACGCTGACCTCCACGTTGGTTGCCACGTTGAGGGGCACCGCGAGCGCCACCGCGACCTCTGCTAGAGTTGGCAACTTCTTTACTTTTATCGCGGCCTTGGATCACGAGATTTGTTTCTTTCCATCCAGGTTCCAGGAAATTCTTCGTGGAGTCGACGATCTTGTGTATGTCTTTGCCGGCCCAAAGGTAGTGTTCGAGAGGAACTGGTCGTTTGGGAGTCGAGATGACATATATGTCCTTCTTCTTAGTACGTCCAACCCAAGAAGCGAACTCGTATGTATTGGGAACAGTTGCAGAAAGCAGAATTAAGGAAACATGCTCGGGAAGCATGATGATGACTTCTTCCCAGACGACACCTCTTTCATAGTCGTTGACATAGTGAACTTCGTCGAAAATGACAAACTCGACATCGCGAATGATATCAGCTCCACGATACAACATACTGCGCAGAATCTCTGTTGTCATGATCAGACAGCTTGCTTCAGAGTTGATTTGCACATCGCCAGTGAGAATACCGACATCGTCGAATGTTTGGCGGAAATCGCGGAACTTTTGGTTGCTAAGAGCCTTGATAGGAGATGTGTAGATAGCCTTGGTCATGTGTTTCGCTGCGAGAGCTATGGCGTATTCAGCAACAACAGTTTTTCCGGCCGAGGTATGAGCTGCTACAAACACCGAATCGCCGTTTTCTAGATGGTACACAGCTTCTTTCTGGAAGGTATCAAGCTCAAATGGCCACTCTCGTGCCATATCGGGAACTAGTTCGTGGAAGTTAGGAATGCCCTTCTTGATATCCACCATATGAGCCCATTCACGACCGGCTTTTTTAGCACTGGAACCAGCAAGAGCACTGTTGGATCCCAAGGAAGGAAATTCAACGGGGAGAAGTGTATCTATATCCGCATCGAGAGCCTCGTTTGATGCTTCAGAGTCATTGTGTGCCATATCCTTATCGTCTGTACTAGATGATTCGTGGTGGGTTGATAGACCAGTCCTAGTCCTATATGAATCTGATACGTCAAGTTGTGGCGAAGATTCAGGTTCTTCCTCCAAGGTTCGTTTGATCTCGTCGGCATCAGCATTATTAGTATTTGCCTGGGCAAACCGGATTCCACGCGGTAGGCCGGGTGCCGTATGTAACAACTTTCCATCACCGTCTAGGGTTATGACACGCTCTAGCTTTTTCTGGGCTAGAGAGATATTGGGCTCATCAGAGGGCTGGAGACTATCTTCGTATGTGGTCATGGCACTGAACGAGTCGACACCGCCTGGCGCGAAGGGAAAGAAACCAGGCGCACCACGGACAAACTCGGATTTCGTAGCAGGTTTGCGCGAAAACGAAGTCGAGTTCTTTGCCGTGGCACTATTAGCGGGAACAGTGACGTTGACATGACCGGAAACACGCCCTTCTAGTCCTTGTCGTTGGAAGCGACTGGTGGTTCTGGTTTGCGTAGGGGCAATGCTAAAAAGATCAGAGTGGTGGATCTGAGTCTCCCATCTCCTATGGTTGGTTGGACAGAGTTAGCTACAATATACATAAAACCTAGGACAAGCTATAGGGACCACCCTTACTGTTGGAAACGGTCAAGCCATTCAGAGCTGAACGACTTGGGCGGCAAAAGGAAATCCGCTTCAAGACTGGCTTTGATTGATTCGGGATCAGCCGGTGGTATCACAGAAGAAGTTTCTGGTTCAACGGAACTGTACAGGAACTGATCGATCTCATCATGTCCGTCAACATCGCACAGAGAGAGTCTCTCCATGGAAGGCCCCAAGACAGACATTTTCCAAGATGGAAACGGGGATATAGACTGGATATGTTGGTAGTCTAGATGTTGAATGGCAATGCAGACTATAGATCTTGATTCGTTGGGTGATGGTGACTAAAAGTGCTGATTAAGCTGTGGTGAGGTGGTATGGCCTTGTTGTTGTTGTTGTACGAAAATCTAGGGTCGGAGTCACAATGCTTGGTCTAGATTTGGCATATCAAGATATCAAGATATCAAGATGGAGTGTGTTGATTGATATTCCACTGGTAATTCCGTCTTAAGAGTTAAACACAGTTTCAGCCAAGTTCAAATAAAAAAAATGAACATTTGATAGATAGCTTTCTTTGCCTAGCAAATAAATAAACAGTTGATATTCGTGCATCAGGCTTGATATGTTTTGTTTTGTTTTGTTTTGTTCTGCTCTAGCTGTATAGTGGGGTAATGTATAGTGTTTATAATGAATGTTAAGGGCCATAAGTATACTGACACGGGCTACTAAACAAAGGTGCCCAAATTTCTTTACTTTTACTTACAATTACTACCTTTTGAGCTCCCAGATCAGGAAATATCTAGCTCACCAAATTTCACCAAAATAGGGAGCTGTAAGCGCACCTTCCGACTGAAAGAATATCGACTATAAGAAATAAAATAGAGATGGAAATTTATATATTTTGTATGTAGTTGGAGAATTCATATATTTAAGTCATTTGCTAATATTAATTTGAAAAAAAATACGGAACTATTCAACAAAAATACACATACTATCTGGATGGGTCAAGATACAGATAGGATACAAGTAAGATAATTGGCGGGAGATTGAGAAATGGTGATATATATATAATAATAATAATAACAATCAAATACAATTGGCTTATGAGGAATACCGTCACGCCTAGTCCATGTTGCCCACTAACAACATGTAGCCAGAAGGCATGATTCTTATGACAATTACTGTACTGACATGACAGCCCGGTTACCTCATTCCTCAAACTCAAGTTCACAGTGGTGGCATGTTGTTATACAGGAGGTTAATCTAGATTTTTCAGTGTTGTGATATAGAACCCGGACACGCGAGATATAAAAAAGAACGATAGGAAACCTGGACTCAGTAGAATAATAGAAACAGAAATACACTCGGATACCCCGTGTAATCGAAGACGAGGGAGGTCGGTAGAATGAGGGTATTAATTAAGATGGATGATGGTTTAAGAGATATGACATGTGATTTGGACAAGTATGTTTAGCGTCATGTATATTTTACAACTTAAACGCGCAGGATCTTGGCGATGTGGTTCTCGATCAGAGCCTCGCTGGGGAAAGACATCTCCTCCAGACCGGTAGCGTAGGGAGTAGGGACATCGGCACCAGTTATCCGTTGGGCGGGGGCGTCAAGGAAGTCGAAGCCATACTCCATAGCCTGGGCCATGATCTCGGCCGAGACACCGTACATGGGGTAACCGGACTCGACGACAACCAGGCGGTGAGTCTTCTTGATGGAGTTGATGATGGTCTCGGTGTCGAGGGGCTTGATAGAGCGCAGGTTGATGACCTCAGCATCGACGCCGTACTTGGCCTTGAGAGCCTCGGCGGCAACCAGAGTCTGGCCGACGCAGCGGGACAGAGTGACGAGAGTGATGTCCTTGCCCTGGCGCTCGATCTTGGCCTTGCCGAAGGGAATGACGAAGTCGTCCTTCTGGGCAGCCTCGGACATGGGGAACGAGACACCGTACATCAGCTCGTTCTCCAGGACGACGACGGGGTTAGGGTCACGGATAGCGGCCTTGAGCAGACCCTTGGCGTCCTCGGAAGACCAGGGAGAGACGACCTTGAGGCCGGGAATAGAGCCGTACCAGGCGGAAAAGTCCTGGGAGTGCTGGGCACCGACACCAGAGGCGAAGCCGTTGGGGCCACGGAAAGTGATGTTGCAGGGCTGGACACCGCCGGACATGTACAGGACCTTGGCACCGGAGTTGGCGATCTGATCAATGGATTGCATGGCAAAGTTCCATGTCATGAATTCGCACTATAAGCGGGGAGACAGAGTGAGGTTAGCAAGTGGTCGGTCCGGAGAGCGGCGGCATTGAGTTGATTGATTGAGTTGATTGGGGCAAGGCGAAGCGCATCTGGTAGCAAGGCCAGGCCACAAACGGGCAAAGAAAAAAAAAGACAAGGGCGATGGACTAGCTTGCTTTATCTTTTGTGAGGGGAAAACGGGCTTTGAGCGCCGACGGTTGGGTTCGTCCCAATGTGAGATATATCTCGTCTACTTACCACAGGTTGAAGACCGCTGAGGGCAGCACCGATAGCCAGACCGGTGAAGCCAGACTCGGTGATAGGAGTGTCAATGACACGCTTCTCGCCGAAGCGGTCCAGGAGACCCTTGGTGACCTTGTAGGCACCGTTGTACTGGGCAACCTCCTCGCCGAGAACGAAGACCTTCTCGTTGGCCTCCATCTCCTCGGCCATGGCCTCGTTCAAGGCGTCTCTGACGGTGTAGTCCTTGGGGCCCTTGATCTCGGCGTAGGAGCGCGTCTGGGTGAAGGCGGCAGGGCGGGCAGTTCTGGGAGCCAGTGACCGGAGAGTCGAAGGGCGGGCCAGCGTGGCCATGCGGGAAGCGAGGTAGCGCGACATCGTGAAGGGCGTAGATGCGTAAAGACGGACTTGACGGCGGAGGAAGAAAGAAGGGGGAAAAACAAGAGAAAACGCCTAACAGGACCCGGGAAAGGTTGTTGTTGTTATCGCTTGTGGGAAATCGGGTTGTTGAGGGTAGAGGGGTATCGTGAGGGAGGGATTGCAATTTTGGAAGGAGGAAGATAGAAGATTAGAGACCAGAAAGATTAGAATAAGAGAAAAAACGCACTGGCTGAGCAAAAAAAATGGATTCCGGTAATTTCTGCCTCAGAATCTGATGAATTGAATGGGTCCTCTGTTTTCTTTTCTCAATGGGTTCTTTCTGTTAGTTGGCTTTGTGTTTTTTTTTCTTTTTTTTCTTTTTTTTCTTTTTTTTTTTTCCGTGGGGACGTCCCGTTGGGGAGTTTCCCTATTAACAAAGGCACTATATTTCTATATTTGACTGCGGTAATAGCTAACAAGGCAACAATAACAAGAAATTGCTCGGACCCAGAAAAAAAAAAAGAATCCCTTCCCTGTGCTCTTGCCTCTCGAGTCGCTTCGCCCTTCACTGAAGCGCCAAACAGGCAGGCGGCTGCTCTTACTTAATACCTACTTGATGGCAGTTCTCGCTTCAACTGCACACCGGGGCTGGCCGCTTAGTCATCCCACCCCGGAAAAAAGAGGAACCGTGAGAAGCCGCGGCCAGCCTTTTTCGTTTTCGTCCTATATCGGCCTAGCCCAAGTTGGGATATCAATCCAAATCCAAATCAAATCAAATCAACCTAAGGTTTCAATTTCGACTTGGCAAAAAAAAAGAAGGAATAAATAATTCTTGGAATTGATTTCTAGGCAAAGAAAAGAAAGGCTCTGATTTTGGGAATCAATTTTATAGTCAATACAGCCGCAGTATTTATTCTCTTCTTGCCTTTATGTATTTGTTCCAGTAAATTCGCCTATATATACCTGAATAGATATAATGCACATTAATCGCCCCTCATTCTACACACTGTAGTTCATCATCGTAGTATACACCCTAACAAAAATGACAACATTAATATACCCCCTAACCCTCGTTCACTCACTCTATAACCCTAAATAGCCTCTAACAATTTACATACTGTCAAGACTCTGTGCAACACACATGTCAAAGTAAGCGCCTCGTTTTTGGATGAGTTCTTCATGAGAGCCACTCTCGATGATCTTGCCCTGAGAGAACACAGCTATTACGTCAGCATCTTTGATAGTCGATAAACGGTGAGCTACGGCAATAGTTGTGCGTCCAGTAGCAGCAGCGTCGAGAGCCACTTTGACAATCTTCTCAGACTCGGTGTCCAAAGCAGAGGTAGCTTCGTCTAGAAGCAGCAGCTCCGGCTTTCTGACAAGAGCTCTAGCAATGGCAATTCGCTGGCGTTGGCCGCCTGATAGAGAGAAACCTTGCCGGCTACAGGGAGTGCTTAAGCCGTCGGGCAGAGACACGATCAAGTCGTAGATGTTAGCTTGCTTGCATGACATGACAGCACGATCTCGTCTTCACTCGGCTGTCTGTCCTCAAGCCCCATCACGATGTTTTCTCGGATAGATCCCTGATACAGAGCCGGCTCTTGTTGCACGATAGCAATCTTGCTACGGTACTTGCGGAGGTTGGCGTTGGCAACATTCTGGCTATTGTACGTGATCCGGCCTCCGCTAGGCTGGTAGAACTGCTCCAGTAAGTTGATCATGGTTGTCTTGCCACAGCCAGAAGCTCCAACAAAAGCTACAAACTGTCCCGTGGTGATCTGATGGTGACAAAGGCGTCAGTATAAACCATCTTCCTGCAGAGAAACAACGACAAAACTTACGTCCAGATCAACGCCTTTGAGAATCTGCAACGATGGCCGTTGAGCATAAGAAAACTTGACATCCTGGTAAGCTATTTCTGCACCGTCTCCTGCAATCTCAACCTCTCCCCTGCGATCTTCATCTTCCGTAGTATGACGAAGCTTATGCTTATCGCGTAGGCCAAAGATGTAGTTGGCAGAGATCATAGCCTTGGTCATGTCTGTAAAGTATAGTTAGTAGGATACGTATCGATCTATCACTGAGAATGAACTGCTTCTTCTTAACTTACTAGTAGCAAACTGGAATATTTGAGCCGTGGCTTCTCCGGAAAACATGATAGAGAGGAATACTATATAGAACTGAGTGTTTGAGTATTCTTCAGTTGAGACGAGACGACCACCATACCTGTTCAATGATTGATGACTTATTAGCATAAAGCTATACACGAAGTATCATGTGTGTGCTGCTTTGTTTGTGTCGTTGACGCACCAGAATCCAAGTATCATAGCCTTAAACGTCATGGACTGACTAAGCGCATACCACGGCATGATCCAGATAAACTCGAGACAGGACTTTTGCGTGATTCCGTGTAGCGCCTCTTCATACCGACGTATTACATCCTTTTCCAAGGCCATTGATGATACTGTGCGGATAGACATCATAGCCTCGGCAGCGAGACCACTGCTAGCAGCAAACGTTTCAGCATTGCCATTCTCCAGACGGAATTCTAGCTTCATCTTGATCAACCCGCCCAGCACCATAGGAAGAAGGGCACCGAATACCAGAACGAGACCAAGTTTCCAGCCGACAACGAGCGCCAGTATACTACTGCTCGCCACGTTCGAGATGTTGTATATCATGATGCCGATGTTGATCGACATGAGTTCCAGCAGGTTTGTTGGCTCGGTGGACAGACGAGAGACTAGACCACCGGTACTATTCTCAGGCTCGTCGAAGAAATCCATACCCTGCTGCAATGTGTTTTCGAATATCTCCAGCCGGAACTTGAGAAGGATATCCTGGGCAATTTCACTAGTCAACCATCCAATACCTCCCCAAAGAAGAAAGTTGACGATTGCGATGACAAAGAACATCAAGGCATAGAGATCAGTACGATCGAGAATCTTGTCCGTTGGCAATGTCATAGCTTCCATGACCTTGGCAAATATAATGGCCAAGACGGGGAATGTGAAACCTGCCAAAACACAGAATACCGCAGAGATTATGTAGGACCTCCACATTCTGCGATGTTCCCGAATGATCTTGGCCACAGACTGGACCAAACCATACCGTGTAACCTGCTTCTTCTTCTTCTTCTTCTCCGGACCAGAAGCGATAGGGCTAACAGCAGCTGCAGATACAGTTCTTGTAGCATTCAGAGCCTGTTGCTCAGTAGCAGCGTCCTCATCGGTAGAGCAGGCAGAGTCGGTAGAATTGCCTTGGTTGAGATCTTGCGCATGAACAAGACGGTAGTATGTACCCTTTGTTTCCAATAGTTGACTGTGAGTCCCCTGTTCAACTATCTTACCCTGAGCCATGACAACGATGTTATCGGCGTTACAGATAGTCGATAGTCGGTGAGCAATGACGATCATCGTCCGGCCAATAGCAACATTGTTCAGTGCTTCTTGGACAATCTTCTCGGCATTTGGATCCAAAGCACTGGTTGCTTCATCGAGCAAGATGATTTTAGGGTTGGATACGATGCTACGAGCAATGACAATTCGCTGTTTTTGGCCCCCGGAAAGAGAGGCACCTCTCTCACCAAGAACCGTCTCATAGCCCTACTACTGGCTAGTATTCATGTCATGTCATGTCATGTCATGTCATGTCATGTCAGAAATGTAGTGTACAACTAACTAACCTGCGGCAGTTTCATGATAAAGTCATGGGCAAACGACGCTTTACAAGCAGCCTCGACCATATTGCGCTTCTCATCGGCAGATATAGAGCTATAATCAGAACTTGCCAATCCATAGGCTACGTTGTCGAAGACAGATGCACGGAAGAGAGTTGGTTCCTATATTAAGATGTTAGCATATAGATTATATGATATAATATATATATATATAGATATATAGAGATATAGATATATAGATATATATATATATAGAATACATAGACAGCTAGGAGTTCATCGTATGTACCTGTTGTACTAAACGAATATGGCTTCTTAACCAACCGATATTTAGCTTGCTGATATCAGTGCCGTCAAGAGTGATAGTGCCCGAGTTCAGCAGATACCAGCGCTCGATCAGGCCAACGATTGTGCTTTTGCCTGAGCCACTGCTTCCTACCAAGGCCGTAGTCTTTCCAGCAGGTATATCCAACGAGAAGTTGTCTATCACCGGAATATGGGAGCGTGATGGGTATGAAAAGGAGACATTATCGAGCTTGATAGTGCCTTCTACCGAGTCTGGCCTCAAGCCCTCTTCTGATAGAGAATCGATTTCTGGTTGGCGATCAATGACAACGAACATTTCACTAGCAGCAGCAATGGCTTTCGATAGAGTCATTGTCTGTGGTGCTAGTTGGGTCAGAGATTGAGCAGCAATGATCACAGCAAAAACGACTCTATTGTTACGGTTAGAATTTCAAGCAAACTTTCGCAGAGCCAGGAAACAGTCAACTTACGTTACAACTTTGCCGATATCGTCGAACTCACCGCTTACGAGCCGGTGAATGCCCTGCCAGAAGGCGAGACCATAGGTGGCCAAGATGAGGAAAAACTCAATAGCATACATGACAGCATAGACCGGGTACTTCTTCTGGCCTACAGCCAAGCAATCGTAAAGCACAGTCTTGAACTTGGCAGTCATTATTGGGTGAGCCCATAGGGAATGGACAGTCCGGATAGTTGAAAAGGTCTCCTCGGCGATAGAAAGTCCCTGGGAGAAGATGGACATCATCTGCGTCTCGTAGGCAGCGTCAAGACCAACACAGATTCCCGTGATGCCAAGATTAGCGGGAACAATGGTGATCAGAATCAAGGTGAGCTTCCACTGAGACACAAACGCAACGATAAAAGCAGCGAACAGCGTAGAGACCGCCTGTACAACAAGACCAAGCTTCTCAGCAATGCCATTGTTGACATGGTTGCCGTTGGTAGTCACCTTGCTGGCAATGGAGTTGTCGGGACGATCGAAGAAGGCTATTTCTTGGCGAAGTGCCCGGCGGATATAATCCACACGAAGTGATTTGGTGGTGCGGATAGCAGATGACGATATCAAAGTCTAAACGAAGTTAGTGAGTTAGTTTTAGTTTAGTGGCAGACGGTGGCCAACAAGATTGGGGGCTCTTACACTCCAGATATACACGAATACAAAACGGCCAACAAATAGATAAACAAAGTAGAGTCTAATATGGGTTAATGGGTTAATATGGTGAGTCCAAGATAGGCAAATGGGGAATCTTGATACATACGTATATTTGTGAACCTCTTTACGGTACTCTGCGGGAGTGATTATCTCGTTGGCAAAATCGTAGAAAGTCGATACAAAGCGGCCAAATACGATATCGATCAGAGGAAGCATGGCACCACTTGCTATCATGCAGACCAGTGCGATGGCATTGAATATCCAGCCCAAGGTATCTGTGTACCCAAAAACTCGCTATTGTCAGTCACGATATCAGCATTGTATACAAGACTTGAGACACGCCACAGAACACAGAACCAGCATTATATTATTACTTACTACCAGATCGTAAAACGAGCCATTCTCGTCGATCTTCGATTCGGCATTGGGCACATCTAGAACAGTGTTGCTTTCTGAAGGAGGGCAAGAATTAGCTCTTTCTGCCTTTTGTAGCTTTGGTATGCCGTTGGGTTCATCCATGGTCTGTCTGTCTGATATAGCTATAATCCAGCTAGCGGTATATAAAAAAAAAGTATAAGTGAAGCATATAACAACCGTACACGTCAGAGTGAGAGAGGGATATCATTATTTTGTATATTAACGCATCTACATATGGACATGTCCTTATATATATATTTTAAAATTGATCAAAAATTACTTGACCACTGCGTTTTAAGATAAAAGTTTGACGGGGATACAACGATATCTTAAATAAGCAGGTGTCCTTTTAAAGTATTGTCAAGACACGATATCGAGTTTCGCTTAGTGTGTCTAGGGTGTTAGTGTCTACCGCATTATTAGCTAGTACTCACTAACAGCACTCACTCACAGTTATAAGCTTACTTAATACTTATACTTCTTCTTACCTATTTTACCTATTCGCCTTCGGACTCCCGCGGGCTCCCGTATTACGTATTAAAGCCTGAATTTCGAACAAAGTCCTTGACGTCCGCGGAAGCCCGCTCGTACTGCTCTTTCTTTCTCTTCTTTTTAGACGGCTGGAGATATCGAGAGAGGCTCCTATTATTGTTCATTCTAAAAGGGTTGACAGTGGTAGTAGTTATGTACATGTAGAACATTCCGCTCCGAGTCTCTAATCATCGCCTACTTTTACTACCAACCAACCACTATCACCTCGCAGAACATGGCTCTGCCTCCTTCTAACGAAAGTCGCTCTATACGTGCTGTAAGTGGCCTTCAGCTCTCTAACCAGAATGCACCATGCACTGTTACTCTCCCTCCCCCCCCCCCCCTAACAACTCTTGACCCCCC
>RHLR01000703.1:0-14931 GCA_009806335.1 Davidsoniella australis | reverse complement strand
GCCTGGTGGACCTGACAGCATATGGCCTTGATGCGCTGGGTGGGCCTGGCCACTGTAGCCTAGAGGCGGGTTTCAGGCCCTGGTTCAGGGCGTCGTTCAGGGCTTGGTTTAGGCTCTGTTGCCCGGGCGTTGGTAGCGGCACGGCACCGATATCGTCGTGGAACTGCTGCATATTTGGCGACGACGACGGCATCGACGAGGCTGACGCCGAGGCTGAAGGCGGCCCGGGAATCGAGGCCGAGGACGACGAGGCTGCCGCCGCATCAGAAGCCGACTCGGCCTGGGAGCTGGTGTCTAAGGTGTTTTGGGATTTGTTGCCATGACGCAACGTGAAGCGGAAGCCTTTGCCCATGGTGGCCGGCGAAGAGACGGGCTGTCTCTTTTTTTTGTTTTCTTCTGTTTCTTTTCTTGCTTTCCCGAACCTAATCGCGTATAGTGCGGGTTCTTTCAGTTGATTTTCAGTTCTTTTTTTTCTTTTTTTTCTTCTTGTGTGCCCTGTCCAGAGAAGACACTGCTGTCTATAGTTTGATTTATTGCCTTTGGCGCACTAGTATTTTCAAGACAGGCCCTGTTTGGCTTAAGATTCTGGTAACAAGCAACAAAAACAAAAACAAAGGGCTGCAGCTGGCCGTGCTTTGGCGAGCAATAGTAAAACAAAGACTTTGCGTGACAAGAGAGCAAAATAATGTACGCAGATGCAAGAGAGAAGAGAAAGATGGAAATAGACGACAAGCGGGAAAATTGGCGGTTGAGTAAACAAGATGGGATATTTAGTAGGCTGATAGATAGAAAACGATCAACTAGAAGACTCAAAATTGGATTGGCAACAGTGGTTTCTGCCGGCAAAAGCGCCACGAGCTTCCGAGACCGTCAGATGGAAGAATAGCAAGACGCAACAGCAGGCAGACGTAGATATCGACGATAATGGCGTTGCTGATGGAAATAATCGCTGAGGCAGACGATGACGATCGCCGGAATTTTGCAGGGCCCTTGTTATCGCTTGTTCTGTCAGCAAAACTTCTTTTCACGTCAACTAAAAGCTTCAGGCCAAACAGTCCAAGTTCATCAGCCAACTAAGCTTGGCGAATATAGTAGTGTGAATTCTATGAATTGATTCAGCACAATTGTACCGTCGTTAGTGGCAGGCCGCGTCAGAATAAACTAAACTAAACAATTAGCCCAGATATAAGGCTTAAGGAACCAATTGCCCGCTATTTTATACCCCCTCCATCACTAAATCGCCCTATCGAGCCTTCTAAAAGGCTCTTAGAAACAACAACGGCTCACGGAAACAAGAAAAAAGAAGACTCACTTATGTGCTTATGATATGACAATTCTTGTCATACAAAAGAGCCCGTTAGAAAAAAAGAAAACAACTAGAAAAAGAGAAGGAATCTTGGGCTGACAGGAAAAAGACCGCACACTCTATACGGGCGTTTTGTCTACTTCGCCTGCAGTACTGCAATTATATTTTATATACTCGATACTGATATTACCTTGTCTTTCTCTGCCTTCTTCTCGTGAGCGCCCCAAGAAAAGAACCAAATAAATAGAAGAAAAAGTGCCCGTGCCGAGCGTCCCGGCAGTCTAATAGACTCTCTCCATTCTGGTATTTCTTATTTCGTTTCGTGTCTCTGAATATTGGCCTCTTCGCCCTCTCGTTTCAATATCATTGTAGCCATACTACTAAATACTTACACTTATCAAACTACCGGACTACAACCAAATCCGTTGATTACGTTCCTAAACAATGCAAATTCAAGCAAGCCAAGAAAACACAGCAAGAAAGCCCCCTTCAACGAGATCTGTACTCGTAATAACTTAGCCGCAAAGCCATACCAGACTCGGCTTCATTTCTGGCTTTCTCCGTTGAGGCTGTGCTAGACAATCTTCTTTTCTTCTTTTTAACCTACTTTTTTTCTCGTTTAGCTGCAGCCCAGCCCGCATTTTTATATATAAGTATTGTTCAATATCAAAAGACCAAAAAATCTAGACATATCAATTAAATAACGAACAAAAAATAGTCTCTATTATCTCTTGATAAAGAAAGCTCCCGCTCTTTCTTCTGCCCCCTCCTTCCCATCTTCACCGATTCTTCTCTTTGTCTGCGCCGTTGGATTACATTCGTATGCATCTCATCCAATACGGTCAAGATCGTGTTCGTCTTGCCTCATCCTCGTCCTTTCCTTGTTGCCATTATCGTTCTTCCTTGACTCTCATTCCTTTCATCACTCACTCTCTTGTCCTAACTTCCCACCACCCTGCCGTCACATAAAACTAGCATACATATAAATAGCACAACAATATACATAGCTACATACTTTACTCTCGTAGTTACAGGCTTCCTTGTATAGCACGCATATAATAAATCAGAGGCTTCCTAAGCCCTTCTTTCCGAATTTCATTATTACTGGGGAGTTCTTCGATTCGTCTTTGTTTTCTATTGACTTTAGCTATATCTATGCCCTACCCCCGTAACCTTCAGTTCCCTAAATGACGACGCCCAAATTTCCTACAGACTAGGGCCTTAGCTTCAAACCCAAGATCAAGAACCTCTTATTTTTTTCAATCCCACTTTCTTATTCCCCTCTTTCCTTCCCCCTCCCCCTTTGAATCTTACGATCTTTATGTTGACGAACACATCTTTGTAGTCTACCGCCGTTTTTGTTTTTTGACTTTTGCTTGAATCAGAGTTCATTATTATGCTCGCTTCGAATCAATAAATAACAGAACAGAAACATTATGGGACTGAAACATTGCCCGCCCAATTGAACTGAACTAGCTAACCATAAAAAAATACAATTTAGTTATATGGCACTATATAACCGAATCTTCCATCCCGTTCTCAAAAGCCCTCCTTATTCTTGCATTCCACCTTTTTTTTCTCATGTTCTTCCCCTTCTCATCTAAACTCGACTACCTTTTTAGGGAACTACGTGGGGCTCGTCCACCCGAGTATACATTGTTGTTGTGTGCCTAAATATAGAAACAATTTTTTGACTGTACAACCTGGTGTTTCCTTTGAACAGTTTATCCATTTTCTAACCCTTAAACCCACTTATCTCGCTTTTTGGCCTTTTAGTTCCTTCTTGTTCTTATCGCTTAACCCTTAATTTTCTCCTTGGTATATCTCGGAAACTTTTCATTATTGGACTTTGCTTCCTTTTCCCATACAATCCTGTGCCCTTGTAATACCAAAGAATAGGTCTACTATCTGTATGTAACATTCTCATCACAGGTGATAGAGCTAGCCATAAATAGGTTAGTTCTTTCATCTACTTGCGTTAATATAAGCTGTAGTATGAGCATATATTATCACATATCACACGAGAGTCAGACGCCATCCATTTTGTTCTATCTTGTGGAAGCGGCACAGCCATCAAATAACATCTTGCTACTCTTTTATCTACTGCTGGCGCTATCAATAAGCCTTCGTAATATCAGGATCTTCATGCATAATCACAACATAGCGGCACTCCGACAGGCATATTATAAAACTAAAAGAACTGTTCTTATCAATGTATGGATCTTCCGGAATAGATTGTGGCGTTGAATATATTGATATGCGTTGGACATGATTACATATCTAGGACCAAGGGCTAGTCTTTGGCAGCTGGTACCAGAAAACGAAAGGGATGCTTAGTAGCATTCTAGGACCACAGGGAGAGATTGTAGGGCAATACTAAACCAAGCATATTGTATAGTTACACAAAAAGGATACGAGATGGAAGACATTGTCAACTAGTAACATCTCGATTCATCGATGTTGCTTTATGGTTGTACAGTAGTGGGATGTCATGTTACATGTATATCAAGTATGACACACGATGTTCTATTTACTGCATATTCTATTAGACGATGATTGTAAGGCCTACTTGGTTGCCGAACTCATACAGATGCTAGTGGAGGAAAACTCTATCTATCATATGATGAGAGGACAGTTATTCCTGGAAACTATTATAAGCTCCAGTGAAGTCCTGAGATATCATCATAGATGAATGTGCCGTGATATCGTTAATGAAGCAACGCTATGTACATAACACCTAACAGTAACTGTTATGTATTGATGCTCATTTAGGCAGTGATATACTAACTGGTAAAGTTAAAGTCTTTCAAGCGACAATGGCACTTGAAACTTTGAGAGATATCATGTGGTAACGCTTTTTGTAGTTCGTTTCGACATAGTAGAGTTATACCTTGATAGTGCCATAAAACGTACAAGATACCAATGCAGATATGGCAATAGATTCACCGATATGGAGACTAATTAATATCCAGTACTGACGACTCGACCAGGAAACTCTAGAAATAATCTTGAAATACCCATCAGCCCACCTTCATCCCCGAATGGGGCTCTGTGTCACACCCGACTCTCCTAGATATATACAACTACATCTGTACAAGCAATGCTCCTTCATACGACAGCTTTCCGACTCTGTCTGGCACTGTATGTCTCGGATATTGACTGGAGTCGGGGTACTTTTGAGGTTTCCAGATAGAAACGATTCAGAGAGCGAGGAATACAAGACACAGACGATATGCCTTATAGAAAGGAATAGAGACAACTGAGAAACAGATGTATTGCGATCTATATACATGACAACTTGAGGCGATCATGTTTCTAGACCATATCTAGGGCCGCCTAAAGACTAAGTGGTGTTTTCGTTTTGTTCCTGTCTTCGGATAATGGTCTGGATGGAGGCACAACTCGCATCTTACAGCATTCTCATTTGGTGATATCCACTACTATATCATTGGCTTTGTACACCTATATCAGCTGTGATGGACATTAACTAGCGGTAAAGCCGTACCAATCAACACCTGGTTCTGTATAGTGATTTTCTGAACAAGCCTCGAGAATAGAAATACCGTCTTGATAAACGCTTGATGGGCATGTCATTTTACTCATGGTTTCTAAACTCTCATACCAGGAAAATACAGCTGCTATCCTTTCCCTAATTAACTATCTTTAAGAACGTCTGTAGGCAATGTGATTCTTTATATTCAACAGTTATAAACGGTTGGACCAGATACATCAGTACTGACAAGCAGCGCGTTCATTGGGCGCCTACGAGACATAGCCATCATGAATGTGATTTGGAGTTTCAGAGGAGCGGCTAATATGTCGATCAATTTCCTATATAGCAAGGTTAGCTTTCCTTGTTCTTTTCATTGGCTTTATAGACGCTTTACAAGCATGTATATGTATATTACCTACTAATAGAGGTAGCCGCTTGATATAGCGTCATGCGTTACTTTATGTTCATGTCAAAGACTACTTTCTGATAAAATAACCTAGTCCTACAACATTATCTAATAGTGTGAATAAAGTAGGCTTATATAGTTCGCATCCAATATACGGCCCGCACTATATACACGATATACATAATGTCCATAGTCTGGATACGCAGTACGAGATGCAGGTTAAAAGCGGTGAAAAAACTGTCGTATTGAAGCCATTTGTCAATACAGTTCCCATGTGAAAGATACACAATCCGATGTACGCACGATTTACATGGTTGCATACCTATACGATACGAATAGAGACAGCATCCAAGACAAAGAAGTAGGAAGAATCAGAAGGAGTATGTTGATCGACAGGGCCGTTCCTTAGCTGTTAAATGATTAGTTGTGTGATGAATCTCCCAAAACACCGTTAATTCGATGTAAGCCGGTATTGAAATAACTTTATTCCAAACTGATCAAAAGAGCCGCGATACGTTATCCTTAGTTTGATAACCTCAAAATGAAAAATCGAAAGTGCTGCCGCTTGTTTCTATAAAGATCCTGGAATTTCCCCTAGTTAGAAGTGTTGAAGACGGGCATCTAGCATTCCATTTATTTGCAACTTGCCGCTGATCATCTTCGACTTAGCATACATACAGCCAGAAACTCAGCCTGCCTTTTCGTCTTCCCGATCCGGTTATCGATCTCCGTCTTCTAAGAACGTAGCTCTTTAAGCCTTTCTTGGTCGTCTCCTGATCTTCCAAGTATTGACAGCACGATACCACTCTATTACCAGTTGATATCGATCATCTTATCTTTTTTTGGTTTCCTGGTTCTAGCAACTTACTTTATATTATACCCAAGTCTCGTCTACCCATCGACTCGTCTGGTTCCCAAGCTTCTATTCTTTCCATCTTACACCATCTCCTTTCGCTTGATTGTTCTTCTTTGATAGTCCGTCTCTCCCATCACCACCCATCATGTACTTCTCCCTAAGCTCCGTTGTTTCCCGGCTTGCCTTGGTGTCTTCTCTAGTCTCTATAGGCTATGCCGCGCCCTTGCCGGCGACTGCGATTTCCGCTATCTTATTCGAAGACCTCCAAGTATCCAATATGGTGCTTCAGTGTGCCAACACGACCAATGCCACACTCCTTGACTGTGTACTGGAATGTAAGTTAAGAACACAACAGAGCACACAGAAACTATCATGCTCCCTTGACACGGGATAGGCCAAGAAACTATGCTAATACTCGGTCTGATTTCTGCGTTATAGACTCTGTGTATGATCCCAATGCGGCTTCATCCGGCGCTGGGGCTTCCACCAACTGCTCACATTCATGGAACTGGGATGGAAAGTCAACCGAGCAAGGTGTGAACAACACATATGTGACTAGATACACCATCTGCCTCGACGACAAAAATGGCCGTGTTGTACAGTCAGCGATATCCAAGTTTTCGTCCCCATCTAACCTAGCCCTCAACGTCATCTCATCTTCTTATGAGGACCGGTATGTTGTGTATTCTACTCTTCTAATATATAACAAGCAACTAACTCAAGGGACCCTGTAGCAACCGCACTGATTACAGAAACTTGTACATAGATGTTGCACCAGTGACGCTCTCGCAGGTGTCGGATACGGTGTCGAAGAAGGTCTGGTCAAACCCACAGACGCACAGTTTTTCTGTTGTTGGTGCCACTGCCGATGCCGTTGAGGGCGGTGATTCCAGTGATCAATAAGCTCGCGATATTCCCCAGGGCATCAGTGGTATAAAGATTGATATGATGTCATACTTTTTGCTATTTTTGCCACGACTTGAAGGTAGCTGGTGAACCTTAACCTTAATTTACTTAACGAATCAATTTATATGTCATCGTATTCATTATTATTGCTTATAAATACCATTGCGGCTGTTGATATCACGTCAAAGTATGGAAAATCACATTATTATGTTCAAGCTATGTATATAAAGCTGAAGACTACACCTAACTTACTGAACTTTTAAACTCTCTTCATCTTCACATATACCTAAGGGTTTAACCCATATAATTTATTTTCATCCTTGTCTCACAAACCTACCCTCGAATATGCAACAATGAGTGAAACTCACTGACAGAACTTTGCATATAGATAAGCTGTTAGTTATCGTTTCATGTATCTCCAATCTCGAGTAATAGTGCCACTGCCTGTCAGAATTTCAGAATTAGAAAATCTAGGCAGCTCAGGCGCCAGTGCTCCTTTATCAGCCTCGTCTTATCATCCATCCTGACCAACACAATGGATGATATGTTGTTTTTTCCCTTGTCGTCTTACTTGTTCCGCTCGCTACGCAATTATAGGTAAGGAGGTGCGGAGACTGTTGGTTACGCACAACCCCATAAGCATGGCCGCTGAGAAATCAACTATCAGTTACGGTCCGCGATTTGGGGACTACTCCGACATGATACATATACTTGTATCTTTAACTAAAGCGCGGCATCAAAGCTTTTCTTTCTTCGATAGGAGACCATCGTTCTGATGGCCAGACACGAAATTGATGACGCTTCACGGCGTCTTAATTTCTCTAGCTAACGAGCCTCGTTGTTATAGAAGCGAAGAAGTCCAAGCTGAGTTTTGCTTGGATAAACTCCTTTAAGGACGGAATTTAATTAAGTCCGTGGCTTACTATCTATCTGGATATACTGCGTCTGTATGGACCTTTCCTCGACCCTAACCTAGCATGGCACTTTCTGCTTACGAATCACGTGTCATAGGCGCAACTCCGCTAAACTTGAGCGTTATCCAAAAGTGTACCTTCCCTGTTTGGGGGCTCAACAGCGTGGAATTACAAAAAAAAGAGGTGTTTTTTCTTGTCTGATTTTTTTTTTTTGGCGCACCGCGAATCTAGAAACATGGAAAGAGCCCGCTAAAAAAAGAAAGCTCAGGGAATGCACAGAGTGAGGGAAGGAAAGAGCAACGAGGCTTACAAACCAAGAATAAGAAGAAAAAATCCCGAAGAATATATAAAACAACCGATATCTCGATATCCTGCTGTGTTTATTCTCTTCTCTTTTGCTTGTTGATTTCACGCATTTTCTCCATCAAACGGATAAAAAATTCAACTTGAAGCTTTTCTTCAGCTTGCTTTCTTGCCGCTTCGCCCAATCCGGTATTTACTGAATTGAATTAAACGTGCATATTGGGAGTTCAAAACGCGCAGCCAGCCAGCTAATGAATGGTAAGAGCGCCATAGTTTACGAATCATAATATATTCATAGCTTTCTTTCTCGCCACCGATACACCCGCCTATCAATCTATCTGTCTATCTACTTATCTACTCCTTCAACTTCTCATCAACGAGGCTATCGTTTTACTCTGTGTTTATCTTCATCTCGGGTCATACACCACTTCCCGTTTCCGCGCCTCGAAATCCATCGAAATATCCAGTGAGCGACTCAGCGCATCGCATTGCCATACTTTCCATCCTCTCCCTCTACATACAACTATAGATAATTTTACCGCCAAACCCACTGGCCGAGGAGTCCTAGCTGCAGCCATGTCGGGCT
The DNA here is from genome assembly GCA_009806335.1 of Davidsoniella australis. Classification (NCBI taxonomy): domain Eukaryota; kingdom Fungi; phylum Ascomycota; class Sordariomycetes; order Microascales; family Ceratocystidaceae; genus Davidsoniella; species Davidsoniella australis. The sequence goes on along the minus strand of RHLR01000703.1, from coordinate 6,161 downwards.
ACAGCGATGCTCTTCTTGCCTGGGCCGGCCGCAGTGAATCCAGCCAGCGCGTGCTGGTCTCGGGCTCGCTGTCCGGCCTACGGCCTCTCGAAGAGATTGGCGGCCACGGCTATATGACATCGATGGCGTCCGGAGCCCTGAAGCAGTCGTTCTGCGGAAATGCCGAGGGATGGGGTCCGTTGAGTCCGGTGCGCTATGATTTCACTCCATGCTTCATCGATATCGGCGTCATGTCCGTAGCAGCCTTTGGAGTCTTTATCGGAGCCCTAGCTGTGCTTTGGCTGGTCAAGCGCACTCAGGCATCGTCAGTGCCCAAAGATTGGCATTTCTGGATGAAGCAGGTAAGCCTTTACTCCCCTATCAATACTATCCTTAGCTGAAGCATTACTAACCCTTAAAACCAGTCCATTCTTGCTGGTATCATTGGTGTTTCCATCTCACAACTTACCCTACAAGCTGCATCTTACGGAGCCTCGTGGTACGCGGATTTCCGTATCTGGACCTCTGCTGCCAACATTGTCGCCCTTGGTGTTGTGTTCGCCATCCAATGGTTGGAGCACTCGCGCATGCGTAACCCTAACGGTGTCGTCCTCTTCTACTGGCTCCTCCTGCTTATCGTCCTTGCCGTCAAGCTTCGCTCTCTCATCTCGCAGCAGGTCTACTCTGACGCGCCTGCGTACTTTGTGCTTTATTGTGTTGGATTTGGTCTGTCCATTGTTGAGTTTTTTGTCGAATGGCTGTGGCCGCGAAAGAACAGCTCGTATGAAGCTCTCATCGACGAAGAGGAGTGCCCTCTCGAGTACGCCGATGTCTTTTCAATCCTGACCTTCAGCTGGATGACGCCACTCATGCGTTATGGCTACAAGGAGTATTTGACGGAGGATGATCTGTGGGCTCTTTCGCATGACGACAACACTAAAACCACCAGTACCATCTTCCAGAAGATTTGGTCCGATGAGCTCAAGACCAAGGAGCGGCCAAACCTATGGAAGGTTCTGATGCGTGCCTATGGTGGCCCCTACATGCTAGGTGCTATATTCAAGGTCGGCAACGATGTTGCCCAATACATGCAGCCTCAGCTTCTACGCATTCTGATTGGCTTCGTAGCCTCATACTCTCGAAAGGATGGCGGCGAGCCCGAGCCCGTTGTCAAGGGTGCCGCTGTTGCCCTTGGTATGTTCGCCATTGCCGTATTCCAGACTGCCATGGTCCACCAGTACTTCCAGCGTGCCTTTGTTGCTGGTATGCGCATCAAGGGTGGCCTGACATCGGCAATCTATCGCAAGTCGCTGAAGCTCTCTAACGAAGGCCGCTCATCCAAGACTACTGGTGATATTGTGAACTACATGGCTGTTGATGCGCAGAGAATGCAGGATCTGACCCAGTTTGGCCAGATGCTGTGGTCTGCGCCCTTCCAGATCATTATCTGCATGTGGTCGCTGTACGATCTTGTTGGCTGGTCGATGCTTGCTGGTATTGCTGTCATGATTGTCATGTTGCCCATCAACGGTGTGATCTCGCGTATGATGCGTAACATGCAAAAAGAGCAGATGAAGGTCAAGGACTCTCGTAGCCGTCTCATCACTGAGATCATCAACAACATGAAGAGCATCAAGCTTTACGCCTGGGGCACTGCCTTTATGAATAAGCTTAACCACGTTCGTAACGACCAGGAGCTCAAGAACCTACGCAAGATTGGTGCTACTCAGGCCCTAGCCAACTTCACCTGGACCACTGCGCCATTCTTCGTCTCATGCTGCACTTTTGCCGTGTTTGTTCTAACCCAAGACCGTCCGTTGAGCACCGATATCGTGTTCCCAGCACTAGCACTGTTCAACCTGCTCAACTTCCCTCTGGCTGTCCTGCCCATGGTCATCACCGCTATCGTCGAGGCTAGTGTTGCCGTTGGTCGTCTTACTGACTTCCTGGTCGCTGACGAGCTGCAGAGTGATGCCGTTCTGGTTAGCCCTTCCCCTACCGAGATGGGTGAGGAGACTATAATCATCCGTGACGGTGTCTTTTCCTGGGGCCGTGCCGAGGACAAGAACGTTCTTGAGGATATTGACTTCACTGCCTACAAGGGCGAGCTCTCTTGCATTGTTGGTCGTGTTGGTGCCGGCAAGTCTTCTTTCCTCCAGGTCATGCTTGGTGATCTACACAAGCATCGTGGCACTGTTGAGGTCCTTGGTAACATTGCCTACGTTGCGCAACAGCCCTGGATTTTGAACGCTACTGTCAAGGAAAACATTGTATTCGGCTACCGTTTTGACCCCAACTTCTATGAGCTCACCGTGAAGGCCTGTGCCCTCGTCGATGACTTTGACCAGTTGCCTGATGGCGATGAGACTTATGTTGGCGAGCGTGGTATATCTCTAAGTGGTGGCCAAAAGGCTCGTGTTGCTCTTGCCCGTGCTGTTTATGCACGTGCCGATATCTATCTACTAGATGACGTCCTATCTGCCGTTGATTCTCACGTTGGCAAGCACATCATCGACAATGTCCTAGGTCCCCGTGGTTTATTGAACACCAAGACCCGTGTCCTTGCTACCAACTCGATCCCCGTTCTTCGTGAAGCCAGCTACATTACGCTTCTCCGTGACAACCGCATTGCCGAAAAGGGTACCTTCAAGCAGCTTATGGCCATGAAAGGTCTGGTTTCCGATTTGCTCAAGACCGCTGGCCATGACAACAACTCTTCTAGTACCGCTACTGCCAACGCTAGTGAGACCTCAACTATCGCCGAGACTGATATCACTGGCAAGTCTAAAGCTACCTCCGAGGCTGGCGAGGCTGAAGAGCAGGTCCCCGAGATGCAACCCATCCACACTAAGTCTAAGGGTAAGGCTCGTTCCGATAGCATGGCTACCCTTCGTCGGGCTAGTGCGGCTAGCTTCCGTGGCCCTCGTGGCAAGCTTACCGACGAAGAAGGTTCTGCTCCCGCTAAGAAGTCCGCTCAAGCCAAGGAAAACACCGAACAGGGCAATGTCAAGTTCCAAGTCTATATGGAGTACGCTCGCAGCAACAACCTGGTTGCCGTCGGTTTCTACCTCCTGGCGCTGCTAGCTTCGCAGGCTGTGAACATTGGTGGCTCGGTCTGGCTGAAGAAGTGGTCTGAAAGCAACGCTGATCACGGCTACAACGCTGCCGTTGGCCGCTTCATTGGCATGTACTTCCTGTTTGGTATCGGCTCGTCACTTCTCACCATGGCCCAGACCATGATTCTCTGGATTTTCTGCTCGATCGAAGCCTCACGTAAGCTGCATGAGAAGATGGCCACTGCTATTTTCCGTGCCCCTATGAGCTTCTTCGATGTTACGCCTGCCGGTCGCATTCTCAATCGTTTCTCTAGTGACATCTACAAGATCGATGAGCTGCTGGCTCGTACCTTCAACATGCTGTTTGTCAACGGTGCTCGCTCAGCCTTCACGCTGGCCATCATCTCGATTTCGACGCCCATGTTCGTCCTGCTGATTCTTCCGTTGACCTTCATGTACATGTATATTCAAAAGTACTACCTGCGCACTTCGCGTGAGCTGAAGCGTCTCAACTCGGTCAGTCGCTCGCCTATCTACGCCCACTTCCAGGAAAGCCTCGGTGGTACCTCGACTATCCGTGCCTATGGTCAAGAGGATCGCTTTATGATGGAGAATGAGTGGCGTATCGATGCCAACCTCCGTGCCTTCTTCCCGTCTATTTCGTCAAACAGATGGCTGGCAATCCGCCTAGAGTTCATCGGTGGTCTAGTTATTCTGGCTGCAGCTGGATTCTCGGTCATATCGGTTGCTAGCGGATCTGATCTAAGCGCTGGCATGGTCGGTCTGGCTATGGCATACGCCCTACAGATTGTCACCTCACTAAACTGGATCGTTCGCCAGTCCGTTGAAGTTGAGACCAACATCGTCTCGGTGGAACGTGTTCTGGAGTACGCCAACATCAAGAGCGAGGCTCCCGATATCATCCCCAATCACCGTCCACCGGCTGCCTGGCCTACTAAGGGAGCCCTAGAGTTCCACAACTTCAGCACTCGCTATCGCGATGGCTTGGACTTGGTTCTGAAGGACATTACCCTAGACATCAAGTCTCACGAAAAGATTGGTGTTGTCGGTCGCACGGGTGCTGGAAAGTCCTCGTTGACTTTGTCGCTTTTCCGTATCATTGAAGCTGCTAGTGGCAATATATCTCTAGATGGTATCAACACCTCATCTATCGGCCTTCTCGATCTACGTCGCCGCCTTGCTATCATTCCCCAGGATGCTGCTCTTTTCGAGGGTACTGTCCGTGACAACCTCGACCCGGGCCATGTCCACGACGACACGGAACTGTGGAGCGTTCTGGAGCATGCTCGTCTTAAGGACCACGTCACCAGCATGGATGGTCAGCTAGACGCCAAGATTGCCGAAGCCGGTGCCAACCTTTCTCAGGGTCAAAAACAGCTCATCTCACTTGCTCGGGCCATGCTTACTCCGTCGAACATTCTGGTTCTAGACGAGGCTACGGCTGCCGTGGATGTCGAGACAGACGCACTGCTCCAAGAGACTCTGCGTTCGCCGCTCTTCTCGCACCGGACTATCATTACTGTGGCTCACCGTATCAACACTATTATCGATTCGGACCGTGTTATCGTCCTCGATAAGGGTCGGGTAGCAGAGTTCGGCACTCCGGATGAGTTGCTCAAGAACGAACAGGGCGTGTTCTACGGTCTGGTCAAGCAGTCTGGGCTTTTGGATGGTGATCAAGGCTCGTCCTCGCAGCAAGAGTAATGGAGGATTTCACTCTTCAATTATATCATACATATCTAGTTGTTCATCTATATTTTGGTCCTTTGCTTCAAAAAACTTGTTGATCGTTTAGTTTGCCAATTGAATTTCTTTTGTCAAGTTTGATATATGAAGGATATAAAATAATGGTATACATATAATATAGTCAAGTCATTAGTTAGGTGTATGTACACCTTGAAAAATAAATCTTAGTATCATACATTATTATATAAGTATCTTGGAAGCATACAAAAATCAGACCATGTGAATGAATTACTAGAGTAGATCTCGTATGAAAGAAAGGATAAATTGACTTAGCAGTTAGTATAGGCACATCTATATATCTGCCAATTGGAGTATGGAGAAGGCCAACGACCATCACCATAATTTAAGCAAATGTTACAGTTCTTGCTTGCCTTGAGTAAATATTTGAGTATACTAGTCAGATAGGCTACTACATATATTGTTTTATCTTTATGTACGAGTGTCATGCTGTGCTAGGGTGGCGGGTGTAGTTTGGGGTGTCTGGGGTTGGTGTTATGAGCGGCGGAGGTCGTGTGAAGGTTGGGATGGGAACGGTTTGGTGAAGGTGGTCATCTGGGTTGTTGTCACGAATGTCGGTGATCACTTTGTCAATATTGGCATCCAGGTTCGCATCAGCATTGTCTCCGTCTTGGGTAGTTGAGGGCGTGACAGTGGTGCGTGTGGTTGCGTGTGGCGGGGCGGGCGAGGCTGACGCGGTCGGCGGGCTGTCGTGATGTTGTGGTGTTGTCAGAGCTTCTATTTGTAGGTAAACATGTTACTAATTCGGAGTAGTTTTCTCCAATTGATATAAACCACCCAGTAGACATGCAGCACCCCACCAACAATTAGTAAATGTCCATTATTTTCCGGTATATATTGGGATTGGTAGAAAGGTTAGATTTCTAAACATTGCCTGAGGCATTCGATTAAGTGGGATTTTGTCACTTTTTGGAGTCAAAAATAGTTGGCTTTCTAAGACCAACCTGATTCTACCAAACATGTTAGCTCCACCAGTGCGAATATCAAGCAAAAAAAACCGACAGTAACCCTATGAGTCTGTATGTAAAACATTGTCCTTTCCACCCAAACATGTATAGTGGTTAGCTAAATGGAATCGAAGCAATGATTTTGATGCTGTGGCTTTGAAGGTCTTATTTGAAGATCTTATCGACATGAATATTTTGTTTGTGTATCATCACTTCATCTTTTGTGAGTGGCTGCATGTTTTTGTACCTCGACTCAGAGAAGCCTCTTGTAGATCTTATCAGGCCTCAAAGTCATCTGTGCTTTCACTGAGGCAAAGCACACAGTTTATTTTTAATGTATGTACAGTTTGCCATGGAAATTCTAAATAATAGTGTGGAGTAGGATAACATTCAT
>RHLR01000702.1:0-14927 GCA_009806335.1 Davidsoniella australis | reverse complement strand
CTCAGACGTACGTAGCTGTACATCGATCGATGCTCAGACGTACGTAGCTGTACATCGATCGATGCTCAGACGTACGTAGCTGTACATCGATCGATGCTCAGACGTACGTAGCTGTACATCGACGATGCTGTCTCTATTTTCATTTCCAGATATCGGGGTTTCGATATGGTAAAATGTACGAATTGGCTCGCAAACTACTGTATTGATTAGTGAGTCCTTTTCTGTTCGTTCTTCTCTAATCGCTTGGAGTGGCAGGTTGCATACATAATGGGAACACTTCCTGAACGAATATCGACAGAAATAAACCGTGATTGTGCGTAGGTTTCTATGATTATGGAGACTATATCGTTACAGTGCATCTATACCAAGCAGGCAAGCGACGGTTCTGGAATGTAGTAGTAGTAGTGATAGTGGCGGCAGTAATGATTGATGGTAAAGTTAGGTTTTCATAGTATCTATATATGTATATGCATTGCAGTTCTTTGATTAGAATTGGCAGTGAAGAATATTGCGACCATGTATATGTATAATAAATGGGCACCTGCATCTATATAGTGTTGACGGCGGCTAGTAGTTAGTGGGGCTGAGGGGGATAGAAAGGTCACGATAGTGCACTTTCTTCGCCTTGTAAAGAAAAGAAAGGCACAAGTGCATATTTATTTATTTATCATTTTACGTCTTTATGTGGATCACGTGGATCCGACCCTAACACAAGTGCATAAGGTCTGTGCCTTTTCTTCTTTGAAGTCAGTGCTTGTTTTTACTCTTTTCGTTTTTTTTCTTTTTTTTTTTCCTTCTTCTTGTTGACAGCGGATAAGAGGAAAATCAGAGGCGGGAAGCGAATAGGCCCATGCCCAAAAACGGGTTAGAGAAGATTTCGAGAAGACAAAAATGTGCCGGGCTTGGTGGTTTAATCTCGATTATGCCTTCACGTTTTTACTTATGTACTTCGCCATCCCATCCCTTTGTTCTTTGGTTGTGTGCATATCTGTTTTCGTGCTAGCGAGTGTTGGTCGTACGGGAACTGTACTGTACTGCACTGTAACTGAGGCACGAGAGAAGTTCTAGATTCTTGATATGGTACACGGTTAGCGAGCGAAAGGGGGGGGGGGAAGAGAGGGAAGGTTCGTGAGAATAGTCGGAAGAGAGGTGGCTTGGAGAAATTGAGAGAACGAAGCCAGGTGATCACCCCAGCAGGTAGGACATGCTTTTCTACACAGGTACGATAATAAGCGGATATATTGATGAAGCTGTTCTGACATGCGGATATCGTCATCTTTGTTTAGCAAACAAGATAGTGGGCGTCTCCGGTCTTCGCGTTGACGCTTTGATAGTGAAGCGAAGTAGCTAGTATATATTCCATATCATTATATCTATTGGATTGTTTTCATGTGTGACTTGTCTTCACCGCTCGATGAGTTCAGTTTCCTGGCTTGGATTGGATGCTGCTTCCCGTTCCGGCTGTTGCTCACATTGCGGTAGCTTCTTGTCTCGTTCGCAGAAATAAGTACGCGTACGCGTAATATCTTTGTATATAATTGTTGTTTTGGTTATTGCTATAACTATAAACAAATGCTTACTATAAACCACAACTGTACCTGTACCATGTTGACATTGTTGATATACTGTAGCATCGATATCAAATACCAATATCTACAGATATATATATATTGGTCGAATTACAACGTGACCTCACCCTTCGTTAGCGTCTGGGTTGTCTGACATGTTGACTTGTTTGGGCTCTCGATCACACCAATGCTCTCATTGTGGTCTTGTCTCTCTCTTTTTGCTCCCTGTGATCCCGACGCCCTTGTCGTTCTCTTGATTGTCAGCTTTGAACTAGATGAACTGATTGGCCGGCGCTGGAGATCCGGTTATTTATTATCAAAGCAGTTTTCTATAGCATGTGCAACGCGTCGAAGACTGTCTGATATTCGGATAAGAAGGCTTTCTCTGGCTTTGTTGTCTATTACAATAAGCCGTGCCAGAAACGGCTTCTCTATAGCCTTTTTGGTAGCGCTATGACCCACTGTAAAGTGGACAAGCCCACTACAGAGCACCGCCTAAGCCATTCCATTGTGGCAGCTAAAGCCAGAGCAATCCTAGGCTAGCAGAGCGAGATGGACAGGGCATCGTCACCTCTTTAGGATCTCTGTTTGTTTCTCTTTTTGCTGCTCTGCTGTCTATCTGGCAACTAACTCTCCAAGATTACGGCTGAGTCTTCTCACTGGCGTGCCGACCTGCGCTGAGCTGTGACGACGCAAGTCTCGGCTGTCCTGTCTTCGCTGTTCTGTTCCGCGATTATCGCACTGATTCGTCGGTTTCTGTGCTGCCGTCTCGTGTGTTTGTTATTGTTTGGAGTTTCTCTAGCTCAGACCGGCGGCGGATTCACTTTTGTCTACTCTTCTGTTCTCCTCTTCTTGTCTTCCTTCAACACTCCTTCGACCTTGATCTTCGCCTTCGCCTTCGCCTTTCGCCTTGCTAGGGCTTAATTCTTCTGTTCTTCTGCTATAACGGCCTTGTGTTGGCCTCCAAAACTCTTCCTATTCTTTCTTTATTCTCCCCCGCCCAGCGCCGTGCTCGCCTTGTCGACTTTTCCATCGCCGGGCCCATGGTGATCTTGTGGGGAGCTCTTTTCACAATAGGCTATCTATTCTAAGCTGCTGCGCTGAGGGCTTTATTGCCTCTCGCCCTGCCTTGACCGATTCTCTGGTCTGTTTGTTGTTGGCGTAACTATCTTAAGCTGAGAGCGCATGTGAAATATCTCCGTCTTCACCAGCAACAAGCCAAAGAGCCATGAATTATAACCTGTGTGTGGCCGCCGCCTCTCTCCATCATTGTTGAGAGAGGGCCACCCTACGGTTAGAGCACACAAGACTGTCACCACTTCCCAGAATCACAGGAACTGGTAGCATCAGCCCAAGACACAACTCTAACTTTGCCTCGGGATCTGTTCTAAACTGAACTGAACTGCTCTTGCCGTTGCCCGTCGTACCGACGCTGCTGAAGATCATACAGTATAGGACCCTCTTTCAGTGTCATAATATCCCATATTATCCCATAATATCCATCTCCAGTCCCACTTGCAGACGCAATTAAAGTTACAGCCTCTATTTTTACAACCACAGTCCTCTTTCATTTACTTTTCCTCTCACCTATTCTTTCTCTTGGCTTTCCCATTCACGGGGCCAAGATAGTGCCAAACCTTCTTAGCCCAAAGACAGATAGCCAATAGCCGTATTCTGCAAGCTTGAATTACATGTGTATATGCTTACAGCTCACCGGCATTATTCATATGTGAATCTCTGTTTTGGTTCTGCACTTCATATGCTGCTATAGGCTGCTATTGTTGCCCCGCCCCCGCTACGAATAGCTGATAGTCATATATCACCGATTTATTGGCTGCAGGCTCACAGCAGTCAATTGCTTTTTAGCCTTTTACTACTATTTCTTTCCTTTCTTTTTATTCTTTCTTTTGCCTCGTACCTACCATTGTCTATATTGATAGTCCAGCTTGCCATCGTGCTGTGCTGCTGCTATGCTGGGGAAGCTCTTCAACTTGGGGTCTGGCTCGTCCAGTCCCAATGCCCCGCTGCAGGCGTCTGGCGGGACATCCAAGCCTGTACTATCGCTAGACTCGGTACAGGAAGACATGCATACGCGCATGCTGCTCTTTCCTGATCCCCAGACGCTCCAGCAGCACCGCAATGATCAGCTCTTCCCGTTCCCATCGCTCACAGCACCCGTGATGTCGTCGCCTATTCAGAGCTTCGATAACAACCCGGATGTCTGTCTTGATGAATGCGATGTGCGTGTATTGGTTATGCAAGATGGCATGGGGACTTCTATCAACGCTTCACTTCTCTTTGATAGCCACCCCTTCGTTCCGCCAATACCAACACCTACTTCTACCACAGCCAATTCCGAGCGTACAGCATGCCCCGAGTCGTGGAGGTCGCCTACCTCTCCGCGGCGAAGTAGTGTGCCTCATGCTGCAGCAGCTGCTGTGGCTGGTGCCCGCGGTATCTCTGTTGAAAGCCCACAGCCTAGAGCCGGAGCCTTTGATCGACGGTCATCGACTAATTCTCGGTATCCGTTCGTTATAGAGACCGAGGCCCAAAAGGCCGGCCGAGAGTATCGTGAAGAAATCGCTACCTTTATGAGCTGCACCTTTGGCAACTCTGAAATGTTTTCCTACAAGGGAACTTCTACCAAAGTTCATTTGATCCCCACCGAGCCACGAGTATCAGAGTTCGCTATCTCGTTCATGGGAGATGGCAAGAATTCTGTCGGCCGTTCAAGTACTCGATCACGCCTTGCACAGTCGTATTCTTCCGATGTCATGTCTTCAGGCTTTACGCCAAGTCTGTCTTATGCGAATTCGACTACCACAAGCACAACCAGTCGTCAGAGTGACAGTAAGCGAGTCCTCATTACTCGGCTTTTCCCCGTCAATATTCCGCCACCTAACCGCCAATCATCTGATGAGCAGCAACCAAATTCACCGCCTACAAGACCGCCCGCCAGGCCAAAACGAACGCCTATGTACGCAGTGGTCCTTGTAATCAACTTACAGGCGTTATCTGGCCTCAGTAGTAGCAAGTCTGCATTTCGTGGTCCTGGATCGTTTAATGAGAACGATTCTCTTCCTTCGTCTTTTGGCTCAGGGCGCCGTTCAGGCTGGCAAACACCTGGATACGGTGCTTCAGAACCGGTAGACTTCTACACTCAGGAGTCTGATGATCGCCTAGACTATGTAACTCAACACTGGGACGTGATTATGCGGACGCTGACGCAGCTACAGTCTGACTTTGCAATCCAGATTGCTCAAAAGCTATACCAGTACGAGATGACCCCGGATTCCCCTTCACCGTACCCTCTCTACCGAGCACAACCAAACCTCAAGACAAGCTCAAATATAGTGGCATTGCCCCGAGACTGTTTAGTCGGTATCAAGAAACTTGTTGAGCAAACCCAGGCAGCGCGGAAGCGCATCGTTTGTGGTCTTCAAGCTGAGCGTGTTTGTACTGGCCAAGGCCGTTGGTCAACATGGCGCGAGGAAGCCCGCATTGTCTCCCGGCTATACTTGAACAACAACGGTCTCGAGGGCCGTGAGTTTTTCCACAAGCTCATTACTGGATTTCTCAATACCCACAAGCAATGGCTTCAGGCCCTCGGACCTCAAAGTTACCGCCAGCGTCATATCGAGCGCGAAAGAATACGTGGCGATGAAGATGTCAATATCCCCGCACGAACAATCATTGTCTCACGGGACAAGATGACGGCGCGGCGCCTGATCTTCCTGCTCTCTGCATTTCTTCCAGCGAAGGAAAACTACGGAAGTTCGAAGGGCGGCGTAAGGCCCTCTACGTCTGCGTCTCTAAATCTTTCTGTCTCCCCGCCAGGCGGATTCGCCGGGACGGGATTTGGTAAAGAAGAAATGCTACGCAAGAAGATGAACCGACGGCCTGACAAGTCGCGGTTCATGACTTCTAGGAGGACGCCTAGCCAAAGCACTCGCGGTTCTCTGGTCCCCGTCTCTTCTGCCCTGGCGCATCTCACTATGGACAGTCAGTCCCATGGACGCCATGACTCCGACGACACATCTATCCGTGGATTCGCAATTACCAGTAACAACACCGGATCAACCTCGGCAGTGGCATCTGCAACAGCTCAAGAGAAGGCTCCCAAGAGTAGCATTGCTCCAACTACCACAGCCGCACCAGAGCCTGCAGTGCACTTTACGCCGTTCCACCGTAACGAAAATTTACGCTCCTATCGCCCCGTCAGTAGCTGTAGCAGTCTTGCGACTGACGACCTGAAACGGTCGCTTCACCGCAGCGAGAGCATGTCACAAGGAGGCGACAGCAACTCATCCCCCTGGGGAACTATCATGAGCGGCTTCTGGAGTGGCGGTAGTAACAGTACCCGCAGGGAATCGGTAACTTCGGCGGCACAGTCGCATATCTCTTCGCCTAACAGGGGCGCGCCGTCTCGCCGGGTGGAAAGGCGGCCGGAACCGATCGCCAGCCTAGGCTTCACGAGCGAGGAACTCATGGGGTCAACTACAGGTGCCCTTCAGGTCCCGATTCCCACTTCCGAGCCCAGCCCCAATACGCCTATGACGCCCCGCGGTCTTCACCACTCTCGTAGCGGAAGCGGTCTGCAGAGTGCCGCCGATATCCAGCCTCGACAGCCCGACATGTCATATATCTTCGGGTCTCCGGTCAAGTCGTCAATCAACCCCGATGATGGGGTCATCGACATCGACATTCCATTTACGGACTTTCTTACTTTGCTCGCCGAAACGACCGTCTCGTCGCCTTCGAGCAGCGGCTATCTTTCGACTCCGGGCAACGCAGACGGCTTCGCCTTTTTCGAGCAATCGGCCCGTTATTCGACTGACGGTGACATGCCTATCAACGTCGCCGGTTGGCTGCAAAGCCTCCATCCAGATTTCGCTCTTCAAGCTATTCCGCCCTCTGAGTCGCTAATGGAAGACATCAAGGCAACGCTCCGCAACGAGCCGACTCCAACACTCTTTCATACCTCCGATTCTAGTCCCATGTGGGTGACTGTCAGCACTGCTGTAGTCGCTGATACGACCACGGGAAGCATCCGGCGAATCACGTATCGCCGGTCTATCTTGCCACGTGAGCGTGTCATGACGCCGCGGTCTTCCAAGGGCGGTCCATATGGTAGCGGCACCGTCATCACTCCATCTATCCCACCCTATGAAACACGGGTAAATGAAGATTTCACGGTTGAGTCACTCACTGCATGCGAAGATACCCTTTGCGATGCTATCGACCGCATCGTTGCCCAGACAGGCGATTTGACCAGCGCCTCGAGCATGTCAGACCTTGTTGCTGCAGTTCCTAAGAGTACAGTCGGTAGTCTGAGAACCCAGAATAACAACCTCCTCGATGTCGACGTGTCTACCATGCTTTCATCGTCCATGCCACAGACTTCGTACATGCCTTCTGCGAGTCTTCTTCCATCACTATCCATGCCTTCGACTGCGGCGCCTCGAGATGTTCCGAGCGCGGCTCGTCAGCGTCAACAACAACAACAGCAACAGCCAATCATGAGAGAAATTCCCCGCGGAGAATGTAAAGCTGTGGTGTTGAATTCATTGATGAGTCTCGTGCGCGAGGTCGTCAATGAGCGGCGTTATGGTGACGAAGATGAAGATGGTGATGTAGGTGGTGTTAAGGAGGCTATCCGTGAGTGGATGGATGAAGTTGATTCTCCTGTGGCTGCTCAATGGAATTCTCCGTCTAATGGCTCACAGCCACCTCGGCCATGGTAATGATGATATACCCTATTTTCTTGTTTTTTTGGCTTTCCTTTCCTTTTTTATACATTTGTCTCTCTATGCTTCCCTCTTCTTCCTTTTCTACTAGTCACGAGTTTAACTTTTTGGGGGGGTTTCCTTGCGTTTCTTCAACCTCATCTTTATATCTATTCTCACACATATTTTTTTCCTTCAACATACCCTAGAGCAAAATTCAAGCGGCTCTATTGTTTTTTTATTCTTTTTTTATATCTCATGATGATAAGCTACCGGTTTTGGAGTTATGTTATTTAGTTTTTTTTATACTTTATTCGTCTTTTAATTTATTCAACATATGTTACTATCTTATATTATTTAATCTTGTTCTTCTTTTATTTTATTTTAATCTCACGTAGTCAGACTTACTTCTTATCAATATTATAAATATCGTGTTCTTGTCGTATAACACTGGAATTATTGCCCTGTTTTCTAGTCTTACTCAAAATTGCAAAGTACAATAGATATACCATCATATTTATTAGGGTTATATATTCTGTAACCACTAAATCTATTATATACTACATCTAAGAGCAGCTTATATATATATATAGCTTCATTTTGTCTACTTCTTTCTTTGCGGCCGAGCATTTTTGAGTCTCTTCTTTTCCTTTTCAATTCTGCCCTTGCGCACATCATCCATACCCTTAATTTCCTTTCTACTACCCATTCCATCCTTGAATCTACCGACTCTATTCTCACGAGCTTCCGCCACACGCTTTCTACGTACGTGATAATCATCTCTGAACTTATCTGCGTCCTTCGGCGCCTTTTCTTGTTTATGCTGGAATTTCTTTCCACCTAGGTGATTACCACTTGGTCCACCACTGGAACCACGAACATCGTCGATTGCTAGACGGGCTAGGCCGGGCTTTTCTGTATCGCCGGTACGTGGCATGCTGAGATGATGTGATTTCTTCCAACGATCGAAACGTCCACTTTGGAAGGATGCTGCAATCTTAACACCGGATTCTCCGACAATCATCCTGGCTCCGCGAGATCCGTCTTCGTCGTTGGCGCGGGCTACGTATTTACGTGCTTTCTTGTCCCAGCGCATACCGGAGGAACGAGTGGGTACACCGAAACCCTTGGCTCCGTCATCGTTGGTGAGATCCATCGTCACGGCTCGGGCTGCTTCGACGAAGGATGACATTTGTGAACCGGAGTGTACACCGTATCCACGCTCTTCGGCGGCATTGACCGTGCGTGGTGTGTAGGACATGAAAATATCGGGGTCGGCAAACGAAGCTTGGGATTTACGTTGCGCCTTGGGGTCCGAGATGGTAACTTCTAGATCGTCGGATGAATCGGAGTTGTAGCCGGCAGCGGCGGGGGTTTCGTCGTCGGAGTCGTTCTTGGCAGATGTTTCGGAGTTATCATCGTCCATGTCAACGTCGTCTTCATCTTCATCGATGTCGTCCTTCTTGGCTTGTCTGTTCTTTGGTATGACCTTGCGGCGGATTTGGCGCATAACTTCGAGTGCCTCGGCGCTTGAACTCTTGCCACCACGAGCTACTTCAAAGATAGTCTCTGGCGGTCTGTAGCCACTGATTTGTTGCAGCATGGCAGTGAGCGCCTGGCTGTCTGGGTTTGTATCGATGCCAAACTTCAGGTTCAGCTGTGTCCACTCAGTAGAAGCGATCAGTTCTTTGGCACGCTTAGCACTCTGAGCTGATGCACTGTGACGTGTCTTCATGTACAGACGCTCGGCTTTTTCCGAAACGGTACGGATGGCAGAGATGTCGTGCGATTCGTTGACTACCTTGGCAACCCACTCGTGGTTATCCTCGATATCACGACGTCTGAGTGAGCCAACGACCACATCCTGCGCAAAGTTGACGGGCTCTTTGGTCTGACCAATGATGAGTTGACGGCCCAAGAAGAGCTGCAGATCGATGAGATATGGAGCGTCGTTGTCACGCACCAAACTAAAGGCCCAACCGGTTTGGCCGGCACGGGCCGTACGACCTACACGATGCACAAAGACCTTGGGCTGTGGGGGGAAATCATAGTTGATGACGTTTCTAAGCACGGGGATATCGATACCACGAGCAGCAACGTCTGTCACAACAAGAATGTGTGTGCGACCACAGCGGAAGTTCTCGACTTGTATGCGACGGGCTTCTTGGTCGAGGGAACCGTATACGAAAGACACGGCAAAACCACGGTACTGTAGCAAGTCGGACAGATATTCGACACGATGTTTGGTGGCGGCGAAGATGATTGTGGAGAATTCAGTCGGCTTGCCCTTTCCAAAGGCATCCGGGTTGGCTTTGCGTTTACCACCCTTGTTGTCGCGTTGTCTAGCACCTTCGGGGCTTCCCAGCGGCATCTCGATGACATCGTGGAGAACATGGAGCAGCGCACCCTCCTTCTCTTCATTCTTCACAGTAAAGAACGCACTCTGTAGATCGGGTGACACCTTCGTTTCCGCATCTAGACGGATCAGCTCGGGGTCTTGGAGACCAGCACGGGCGAATTCGACTAATGAGGCGGGCAGAGTAGCCGAAAACAGGAGGGTTTGGCGGCTCAGTGGCAGGGCGTGAAGAATCTCCGTAAGTTGAACCGCGAAACCCATTTCGAACAGACGATCAGCTTCATCGAAGACAACGTACTTGATAGAGCTAAGGTCCAGGTTCATCTCGACCTTCAAGTGTAGGAAACGACCAGGAGTGGCGATGATAATATCTGGGTTGGATGCCATCATGGAGAACTGTTCCTCCAGACTGTCACCACCGACTAGTAGAACGCTCTTCAGGTCAGTGCCTCTGCCGAACTCCTTGACAACCTTGAGGGTCTGGATAGCCAGTTCACGAGAAGGTGACATGATTAAGGCACGGGCACCCACACGGGGGCTGTGTTGCTTAAGGCGCTCGATCATAGGAATGACGAAGGCGGCTGTTTTACCGGAACCAGTCCGGGCCATACCGACGACATCTTTCTTGGACAGAATCACGGGTATAGTCTTGCGCTGAATGGGAGTAGGCACGGAGAAGCCCTTTTTCGTGATCGACTTCAATAGGTTGGCGTTAAGGCCTGTATAAGCACCACCCACGATTAGTATACAGAGAGCGGCATAGGGTTTCTTTGGGGGTTAGAGGTAAAGAGAAAGAGAAAACATACCCATAGACTGGAAACCACCGCTCTTCTTGACACTCTTGCCCTGCATGTTGACAGTCTTGCGGAACTGCGCAGCCTGGCGCAAGGCAATGAAGGCCTCGTCGTCGTCGTCACCATCGTCGCCGGCACCGGCATCCATCATGCCGTCAAAATCGAAACCATAGTCGGCATTTTCAGGCTCGATATTAGCGCTACGCTTCTTTCCTACGTTTTGGCTTGTCTCGTGATCGTCCGTGTATAGCGAGTCGAAGATATCGACCTCGTTCTCAGACGGGGTCGGAGAGGCTCCACGGCGGCCCATTCTGTAGTTGAAGATCCGGATCTGGATATGGGACGAGTAGTGATAGTAGCGTCAAATGTGAGGTGTCGAGTAAACAAAAATTCAAAATATAGAGGTTGGGCTGCGCAATTGGCAAATATGGAGAGCAAAAATCAATCAATGTTGTTGTTGTTCTTGTTGTCGAAACCCACCTTCTAAAATCTAAAATCTTGAACACCAAATTATCCCCAAAGACTCTTCGAACTTTTTAGTGGGGCGGCAGAAAAATCAAGCTACCATTAAGACTAGGAAGGAAGGCGATAAGCTGATAAGCCCGACAAGGCGCTCGCTAGCCTATTTTCTGCACTTTTGGTTATTACTTTGTGCTTGCTTCGTTGTGCGACCGTATAGACAGTATCACGATCTTTGGAATCTTGACCGCCACAGCTTCATTTTTCTTTTTACAATCTACGGCTATTCTATCATGGGTTTCAAGAAAATATCTTCGATAGCAGCAGCGTCTTCGGCGTCAGCGACTAAAGCACCAGAAGCTGCTAAACCAAAAGATGACGGCGATGCGCTCGAGGCATTGAATGCGCTGGACTCTGAGGCGAAAGAATTTGACAAGGTAAGGGAGGGGACCCTTCATCGATAGATGCTATGCTACATTACATATACGCTAACACGTCCTTTCATGATGATAGGATGCTGAAATCGACCGTATTCTCCGCGAATTCCGCCTCGATGCCTACGCCGTCCTCGATCTCCAGCCCGGTGTTGCAGAATCCGACATCAAAATGGCCTATCGCAAGAAGTCACTCCTAATCCATCCCGACAAGACCCGCAACCCTCAGGCGCCCGAAGCCTTCGACCGGCTCAAAAAGGCCCAAGTCGAGCTAATGGACGAGAAGCACCGCACACGACTCGACGAGTCCATTGCCGATGCACGCCGTCTTCTGATCCGCGAGAACAAATGGACGGTGCACAGTGAAGAGCTCAAGACGCCCGAGTTTGCCAAGATGTGGCGCGAAAAGACACGCATGGTGCTGATAGACGAGGAACACCGTCGGAGACGACAGGCTAAGGTCCAGATGGAGGAAGAGGGCAGAGAACAGCAACGCCAGGAAGATTTACTGGAGGAACGGAAGCGTAAGCGCCAGCATGAACAGGATTGGGAGGCTACCCGTGACGAAAGAATCTCGAGTTGGCGGCAGTTCCAGAAGAATAAGTCGGGCTTGGAGCCGGATAAGAAGAAGAAAAAGATGAAGCCGATTGGCTAGGTCACAGTGGCTTGGTCTTGTTTTGATTGGTCTTCCGGGCGCATTGCGTTGCATTGATTTTTGATTGTATTTTGTATGCCATTTACTGTTCGATTCGATACCAGCTCACAATAATGAACATAGCATGACCCCTTTTCTATTTATTTTTCTATTCTCACCATGATAACTTTTAGCTGTACCCCATAGAAACCTTGAAACATGACATAGATATATTTTGAACGCCTGAACTAGCCACTATTTAGAATACCACCATAATCAAACAGTCTATTTTGGCTGGTGCTTCTTCTTGTACGCAATGAAGCGCGGCAAGTTCAGCACCACCTCCTCGGCCCGTGACCGCAGTTCGGCCGTCTTGGGGTCCTTCTTGTGAATGCCTTTCAGCATAGCCTTGATCTTGCCTGTATTATCCTCGAGATGCTTGAGGAAGTTATCAGCCCAGAAGACCTGTTTGTCGACCTCCTGTTCCTCGTCAGCGTAGATATCGAAAAGTTGGTTAAGTATCTCGACAGCCTCGGCCGCCGGCGTCTCGGGCAGTTGCGACAGAAGCGTCATGAAAAAGACACCGATTTCACGGTTCCGCTGTATGGGCGCCGGCGACATAGCCAGCTGGCTTAGCACGCCGATACACTTGATACCGAGGCTCTGGAAGGGATCCTGCTGGTTCTCAGAGGCCTTCTTCTCGGCATTGATCTGGCGCGTTGCATGGTAGAGAGCAATGAACTTTGTGTGCTCGCTGCTCTGGGCAGGGATCGTGCCCTTGAGAACACGAGCTAGAGCCCATGCCAGACTAGTCACGTTGGTGGCCAACTCGATATCTGCAGTGTCACTGGCAAGCGTAGACGCGACGCTTTCCTGCCAGATCCGTGCGGCTATGGGTTGCCAGACATTCAAGATGCCAGTGTTTTGGCCGCTGGTGAAGTCTAAGCAGGAGATGGACCAGGCGAGGTTGTTGAGGGCTGAGATGGCGTGTGATTTGACCCGGATGTGCTCGTCGGTGGATGTAGATAGAGTCGCTAGGCGCAATGTCTGTGGGACAGCCTTTTGTAATAGCGCGGCAAGAGTAGGCAGATCATCAATGCCTTCGTCATCGTTGGCCCCGGTGACCTGCGCCAGATCGTCAAGCATGGCCTCCTCATCCATAGAGTCGTCGCCGTCCTCTTCTTTGTCGGCGTCTTCGTCGTCTGATTGCATGTCCTCGATCTCCCTGTCATCTTCATCCTCGTCCATCTTCATGTCGTCATCGCCGTCGCTAGAAGCCTCAGGCTTGGCGGTAGAAGACGCACTGCCAAAGGTATTCAAAACACTGGTACCGATAGACGCTAGAATCTCCAGCGCCAGTCTGACTACCTCGGCGGGTGCATTCCACTGCTCGCCCTCCGCCGGTTTAGCCTCGAGGCCATCGTAGTCTTGAAGTGTGCGCGCCAGGCGGCGAATCAGAACCTCGTCAGTCGAGTCTTTCTTGTCGGGGCTCTGATCATTCCATTCCATGGCTTCGAAGATATTGTGTAGAACACCACAGGCCAGTACAGAAGAAGGGCCGTCGATGTCCTTGAGCTTCAGTAGCAGTGAGAAAGCACCCGGAGTGGCAAGGATACGCTCACAGAACTCACGGTTCTCCTCAGTTAGCGTCATCAAGCAGGTCATGACTTCATCGGCGGTGTTAGGCTCTGTGGACTCAGTCGACACGAGTGTGATAAGGAAGCTAGTGATCTTGGGGCTGATCACGATCTTCTCCCACACCTCCTCCGAAGCCTCAGCTAGGTTTGTGGTAAAGCCGGCTAAAGAGCGGGTCATGCGCCACACAATCTCTTGCTGGCCCTTGGTGGCCGATGTGAAGGGGGCATCAGTAGACTGCAGAGTCTCAAGAATCTATACAGATAGTCAGTATATAGGGTTAGGCAACAAGAGACTAGTTGTAGTCACAACTCACAGTATTACAGGCGAATTCGACGGCAGTCAGCACATCTTGACGGAACAAATGCACGGAAAAGCCAGCGTCTTCCTCGTCAGTCAAGATCTTGAGGATATCCCAGCCTGAGGCGCGGCTATCGATGTTGGTGTCGGTTAGGGTTTCGGACAAGACTATGTGCACCAGCTGCTCACGTAGCATCATCTTGCGGACCTTTTCATTGTCGATGATATTGGCTACGGCCGACGCAGCCACTGATCGGGCCTTGGGATCGGTCGACTGCAAGTCCTTGAGAATCGGCAGCACTTTGGTCTCTCTGATAGCCAACAGTTCTGGGTCTGTGGGCAGTTTTGCCTGGCGCGCAATCGGATCTTTGCGGCGGGAAGCACGGCCTGGTCTTGATTTGCCCATAGTGAAGATTATGAAAAATTAGAAAGATATGGTATCAAGATGAGCTATTTCACGAGATGCAGTCGTCCAGAGTCCAAAAGTGTGTAAGTGAAATTTTCGTTGCAGAAAATCGACAAGGGTTAAGCTTTGCGACGATGATGTCACTTGCCGTAGGAGAGCCTGCCGGCCCGACGGATCAGATTTCGGACCGCCAGTGAGCTCTCGGTGAACAGCTCCTCACCGACCGGACGGTGGGCCACTAAAAAGGTTCACAGCTCTACTTTTTATTCCGGCAGTATTTTATGACCGCCAATAGGAATGTTGAAGCTCCAAAGGAAAAAAAGATCAAACTCTGAAGATAGTCAGTCATTGGTTTGCAGCTGGAAGGGTACCAAAGCATCATGACCTACTGTAAGGCCTACAATAACACTCACCTTTTAGCTGCTCCAAATGTGTTTCTAGGGATGTTTTTCTCGACGGATTTCAAATTGCTTTATTATAGGAGCTTTTCTTTTTTTCAATGAAAATGGGTCACCTCATATGTTATTACCAAAATAGGCTTTATTTAAACGTTGTTTGCCTACATACAATAACTTGGTTGAGAATCTAGCTCATTTATCTCAATGTTGCCTAATT
>RHLR01000701.1:0-14947 GCA_009806335.1 Davidsoniella australis | reverse complement strand
TATATATATTGGTTCGTATATAAGCAACTCTAGACTGTAGAGGAACGTATTCTGTCTGTGGTTATATGATATTTTGACATCTGTCTGTCTGTCTGTCTGAATCTCGGCTGTATCGAATCGAATAGCTTGATAGCTTGGTCGTCAACGCGGTTTTCGTTGATCATGGTGATAAGTAAAAGGGCAGAGGGAGGAGAGAATTGAAGAGTTCAATGGTCCCAAGGGTGTTTCCAGCCCATCAAGACGGCGCCTGTTTGGAATAATTAGTTATTAAATGGATTCTATGAGTTGGATTGGATTGGATATTGTGGGATAGTTAGTTGCTTACCGTCCTTCTTTGCGCGGTACATGAGCTATTATAGAGGGGAGGGATCGATGGTTAGTTAGCAAGCTAGTTAATTAAGCAAGTCAAAGCCGCTAACAGGAACAGGTGCTAGCTAGCGTAAAACGCCAAGCGGGGATCTTAAATAGAGGAAGCATACGAAGAACCACATGCTGGCGCCGAGAGCGGTAGCAGTAAAGCGGTAGATTGGGGCCACATGGGGGACCGGCGGCTTATGGTGACGCGGAAACTGCATTATAGATTATAGGCAGGGAACGGCGAGAAGACGGTGGGAGAGGTTGAATGAGGCGAGGCTATCGAGGAAGGAAGGGTTGGTTAGTAGGGTGATATAGCAGAGCAAAGATGAGAGAGCGCCAATGGGGGGGGGATATTAGAAGAAGAAGAAGAAGGAAAAGAAGAAATACAGGCTCGGATCGACTTACAGAATTACACAAGACGCGAATTGGATTGGATTGGATTGGATTGGGATGTCGCTGTCGAGGTTCGACTGTAACAATCTCATAACAATCTCACGATAATGATGAAGTCGAAGCCTAAATTGCAGGCGCATCACAATTCGCTGCACGCTGATTCGCTAAGACGCAGAACGGTGGGGCACTCTAACCCTTGTCAGACCCTAGTCTTACTAGGCTTACTAGGCTTACTAGGCTTACTAGGCTTACTAGGCTTATGAAACGTACCGTCTTGTCCTTCTTCCAAGGTCTCATCTTTTTTTGGATTTGATTGATCCCTGCGTTTGAGAAGCGAAGGATTCCAAGAAACGACAAGTATCGACTTCAATCGTTTGAATCGCACTCGGGCTTCTTCTTCTTCTTTCGAGAACAACTTCTAGTTTTGGCCATTCCCGCGCTACGTCTTCCTCTATACTGACATCGACTTCCTGCTACAGCGTAGGCTAGACCAACAGCTCGATTATATCTGTCGCCTCTTCGTTTGCCTTACTCTCATCGTCCACTGTGTTATCGACTGCCGCATAGAGCGCTGTCTGCTGCGACGATGACGACACCCATGAACTCGCGCTCGCCTACTATGCGGCGCATCAGTACGCCACATCTCAACCTCACGATGCTACGCCCAACGAAGCTTTGATGACTGACTTCTGCCTTGTGCTTTTCTTGCTTGTCTACTATAGTGCGCGAAGCCAAAGAGCTCACTGACTCTCCGTCAGCCGACTATACCGCAGCGCCCACCGAATCGGACATCTTCGAGTGGCACTTCACTATGCGCGGTCCGCCTAATAGCGCCTTTGCGAACGGTATCTACCATGCCGCATCGTACTGCCGAAACAGTATCCGCTGCGGCCTCCTAATTTCCGGTTCACGACGCCGAGCGGTCGCTTTGAGGTCAATCGTGAGATCTGCCTCAGCATCAGCGGATTCCATGAGGAGACGTGGCAGCCTGCCTGGGGCATCCGGACTGCGCTTGTAGCGTAAGTGAAGCTCTATCTAAGCTCTATCTAAGCTCTATCTAAGCTCTATCTATACCGTATAGGCTAGTATCGTACTGTGTTTTATGTGTGACCGTCACTAACTTCCAGCAGACTACGTAGCTTCATGGAAACCAACTCGGACGGCCAAGTCGGCGGCATTGACGCCCCAGATAAAGTCAAGCGCTCATTCGCAGAAAGCTCGTCTTCTTTCCGCTGTGCAACATGCGGGAAGTCCAATACCGAGATAATGAACGAATGCGCAGCTCGAGCTGCTGCAGCTGCTACTTCCGAAGCGTCAAAAGCAGTCGAGGTCGAAGTCCCAGCCGAACTTAAACTGGCATTCAAAGATCAGATCGGTAACCCTAACTCTGCCAAAGCCGCTGGATCGAACGAACAAAGGACGGAAGACGAAGAGGAGGAAGCCCATCTTGCGGAAGGGTTCGTGCAGACTGCGCCGGCCATTCAGGAGCCACAGCAGCAGATGGCGCCAATACAAGCTCAGGCGGGACAGGCTCCGAATCCGGGGTTATTTCAGGCCGGAGAACAGCAGGCAATGCCGTTTCCACATCTGTTTCAACAACATATGCAGCAGCATATGCAACAACATCAAGCCATGTTACAGGCGGCAACACAGCAGCAGCAGCAGCAGCAGCAGCAGCAGCAGCAGCAATGGAGTAATAATGCTACAGCAGGCCAACAACAACAAGCGAGACGATTTCATGGCCAAGACCTTGGTGACGAGCTTCCTAAGTGGATTGATATCGCCATTGCTGGCTTGATATGCTTGCTTGCTACGCTGATGATGAAATGGGGATACTTTGACCGGCTTTTTAGTATGGTGGGAGACTTGTAAGAAGCCCGGAGACCTCGAGAGGAGAAGGGTTTCATTTTTGTGGGAGTTTGAATGATTACAAGCGGGAATGGCGTTTTCTGGAATATGGGCTGACTATTGTATTTTCTATTATATTTCTTTCTACTTTTACTTTTGTTGATCTAGTAGAATGTTGCTTGGTGTATTTTAGTATTTTGGTCTATGGCTACTTACTATGTACAACGATACTACTATCTAATATCTTTCCTAGAAATAGACACAAACTTCTTCTATACTATCTCTCTCTTTCTCTCTTTCTCTCTTTCTCTCTCTTTGTCGATATTCTTTTATCTTCTTAAGCGCCTGTTTTGATTTGTTTTGTCTGCTAGCTTTTTCTTTCTCGTTTGTTCTCATACTTGCTTGATATCTGAAGCCTACCAACTAGTCCTATCAGCCAACCAACCTTACGAGTGGCACAGAAGAAGACTCTCACTAGACTGACTAGACTAGACTAGACTAGACAGACTCTTGATTTTCTCCTCCATATCCCATTCGCTCTTCACCATGGCTGTATCCAAGCTCCGCATCTCATCCCCGCTGGAGGCTGGCCAGTCTATCTTGGACACATACAATCTGTCTCCACGCCTGTGTGAAGCGCTCGATCATGCGTCAGCTAAGCTTGCTGCCAAGAAGATCCGTGTGAAGCTCGCAGTAGCTCTGCGTGACTACCAACTGCCAACCCTAACTATCATCCCATCTCCCAGCAATGAGGCCGGCATGTATGCCTCGTCACAGCCTCCGACTCCGGGCTCACCACCGCCATCTTCAGCGACATCTTCAACACCGTCGTCTACGCCAAGCTCAGCCACCTCATCACTCTTCCGCATTCCAGCTTTCAGCTCTGGTCTGCGGATGTGCCAGCGACTAACTGGACGCGTCCCTTCGACACTCCCGCTCAACACTAGCTGGAAGAGCAGCGGCAGCACAGTTTTCTCTCCAACTAGCTCGGCACCTGGTACGCCGGGAACTCCCATGTCACCGCCCCCAATGAGCGCCTGCACAACAATGACTTATGCAACTGGGGCTAGTACCGATCATGTTAGTCCTCACGGTACCTGCACATTGGGTATCCGTCTAGTCCACACAGCCAAGGTTGACGCCAAGACAGCCCGGACGATGCATCATGTGATGAACAAGACACGAGTCAAGTTTGGCATTGGGTAAGTCCACTCTACATAAAATAGATACACAGACTCTTCTTGCTAACTATGATCTTGACAGCTATGACATGCTTCCACAAATCGCCAGCGCTGACGCCTGCGGACTAACTGATAGCATTATCAAGCGTTCTATCAACCAAGATGAAACATTGTACAAGTCTGATGCCTTGACACTGATCTCCTTTGACCGTTGCTATACTTTTAAGAGCGCGCTGTCTAGCTACTCACGTACCGGTTCTCCAATACGCCTAGAAGACGCTGTCGATGAGCTGCGCCGCCTCTATCTGGCCAATAACAGTCGCAAGATCTCACGCTCCGAGATTGTGCGCTCATATGACTGGCTAAGCGTTACTGAATCTGCTATGCGCGATGTCGATCTCATGTATCGCCGCGCCTATGGTGGTGCCGAGAGCTTTGGTGCTATCGAGGGTCTATTTTCAAACAAGACAAAGTCCACTGGAAATGGGAATACTGCAGCCATTGCTACAACCTTTGCCAGCACCAATAGTGGCCTAGCATCCTTTGAGAATCGCTTTGGCCGCCTAGATTTGGAGGACAAGATGTACTCTTGGTGCGCGACCGAGAATGCCCTGGAGAGTGAATCTGCGAACGGACGCATGTCGCCCGACACATTATCCTGGACCGAGAGTGATACTGACTCTGATTTTGATCTACCTTCATGGGAGGACAAAGACGACGTCTTCCGCCTAGCAAGTCCAACTCCAGCATCACTCAAGCGCAACTCAACTCCACGAGCGCTAGTTCTGCCTGCTCGGCGAGATTCAACTACGCCGCGCGCCTCTATCTTGCAGCAGACTACACGCATATCTACACCGGTCCCTGCTATTGCCGTAGCTGCGACGGCCACTATGGCGCCTATTCCACGCCGAAACGTGGCTACCACTGTTACAGGTGTGCCTGTAACCAGTATCCCCGTGCGACCGCCTAGCACCACACCACCGCCAGCTCCAACATGCGAACGCCCACCGGTGACGATTCTCTCGCGCACACCACCACCGCGTAGCATGGCACATTCGCTACCAAAACTCATCATCCCATTATCCTCGGGCGCACCAGTCCATCGCGCAAGTTCTGCGGGTGCCGAGACAACTGCGTTGCCACTGGTCCAACTGCCACGGTTGACATTGCAGACTAGTTTTGCAGGCATGCCCGCTACAGCCAGCCTTAGAGATACTACTGGTGATGATTCGTTCATGGAGGGCGGGGGACCGGATTCGTCTGCTGTACCCTTACTACCAGAGAAGAAGTTTGGCCGCAAGGCAACGACGTTGGTGGCACATTCGCTTGATATTGTAGAGACGCCGTGTACAGCACATCCATTGTACGGCACTGACGCTCGAACGGTATTTCCATCATTAGCAGCAGCAACAGCAGCTGCCGCTGTATCGTTAGCAGCACCACGGCCACCATCCTCTGACGCCATGTCGCCGACGTCTGCAATAGCCGAGAAGTTCTACTGCATGCAAGGGTCTGTTCCCCCCGCTGTCCCAGCAAGCAACTCATTCGCTGTTCTTGGGAGCTATAAGAACAATAGTACGAACAGTCTCGCTGTTCCCGTCGCTGATTCTACTCCGATCACGGCTACTTCCATGTTTTATCATGGGAATATTCCATTCCAATGGCATCATCCCAACCCATCCATCGCGCAACTTCTGAGTCCCGTTGATATGCGTGCCTCTGTGTATTCGGGGCCACATCCCGGTCCTCGAACACCGAATGGCGCTGACGATATCTCGCCGGTCACCCGCGGTGAATGGAGTTCGTTCTGTGCAGGATCAAAGTACATGAATGTACGCACAGTTGCGGTAACGACATGCCAAGAATACAGCATGTAATTCTTGAGCCTTTTTACCTGGCTTTTGGTCTACCAACCTCGATCTTTTTTTTTCCTATTTTCCTATGTCTACTTTCATCTTCTCTATCTTCTTCTCACCTCTATCATTTCCTAGATCGACTTTCTTTTCTTTCGATATCGTATCAAAGAACTAGCGCAAGCTTGAAATTTGGTGACTGGCGACTAACTTTCTTTTTTTAAAAAAAAAAAAAAAAAAACTTGGACGTTTAGGGGGTTTGTTGTTATGGCTTTGCATTTTGTCTTTCTATTTTGTTCATTTTCGGGGCTTTTGTTATTGCAAAACTCTATGGTTGATAGCGTTCTCACAGCTACGTATGTTCAGTATTTCGGCAGCTTTGTTTTGTTTTGTTTACTTTGTTATTTATGTTCTTATTTAATATCCAGATATCCAATTTGCTTATTGTAATTTCTTTCCACTCGTAAAAAAAAAGTCTATATCCAACAGTGATGCTATACCATACAAAAGAAAAAAAAAACTGTATTATTATTCGTGGCCTGGGGCCATGGTTTTTAAATCCCATTTCCATATCCATATTCAGAACACCGTACTCAGATACAAAATTGTGATTTACCTAGGCCATCTATCTGTCTATTAAAGTCTACCTGAGCTATGCACTAGAACGCTTTGAGTTGACGAAAACCACCACTCTAGTATGCCCGTCATAGGAACTTGGCTCCAGTTCGATTTTTTTGTAGCTTTTAACGCCTTGGTTTCTTCTAACTGTGAACGAACCGTCAGCTTCACATCTGATACTATCTGGACTGGACCTCTTGATCGTCTCGCTCTAGCAAGATATCAATACACATGACCTCGTCATCACTCTCCTTCTCCACAATTTTGTGTTCGGTAATAGTCCAGGTCGGTTGGAACTGGCCTAGAGCCGATCGTTTCCCGGACTTGTATGTGATTAGAGTTCCAAGAACCGGAGTTCCTACTGCGGACGTCCGTTTGCATGTTGATATCGCGGCGACATCATCCGGAACTGCGGCTGTATAGTGCCAATTGTCGTCGATCCGCGGTTTGCGATGTAGGGAAATCGTCGAAAGGGCATTAGGCAATACTTTCCGGATAGTTGCTGGAGGATTCTCTGCCTCGTTAAGCACGCCGTAATACTTGATCTCTTTGTGTGGCTCCATGGAGTCCCAGTGATTAAAATATAGTCGCGTGGCACTCGATGGCATTTCGAGGATATGTTTTGCCTCGAGACTTTTCAAGTCCTGGCAATCTCCGACAATGTACGTACCGCCCGACGTTGTAGTGATCTAGAAGAACAAGACACGGCATTTTAAGTTAGAACCTTCGTATATTCATTTAAGCCGGTTTTTTATTTTGTTTCATTTTGTTTTATTTCGAGGCTTCCATCAACCCAAGTTCAAAGTTTCTCTTCTTGGCATGCATCTCTGTTTCAAGGTATCAAGCCTACTATAATCCCAGGAACTCTAATCATTTCTGTCACATACACCCAAATATTAGCAATCTTGTCGTCGCGATGCGTGGGTACGAACATCCAGACGGCCCCGCCTAGCGCCTTCTCCATGTCTGCTGAATGAGACAAGGTGATAGAAACTCAAGATATCTCATGAATACATATACATGACTAGCAACAAAGAATACCAGCTTAAACAAAATTAGAGTAGAAGTACTGTAGGTCGTATCATGTTTATTACCGAAAGTGCTATTGCTACCTTGGACTCCCGATGAACCAAAAAGAGCAGAGAGAGAACCATAAGGGGTGTGCAGAAACAATAATATGCCATCTCTGAGTTCTATCACAGAGGTACTAGCTTTTGAGACCGCCTAGGGTTGATATCAAAAGATGATATATAATCAAGATCTCTCGACAACATCATACCAGACGATACAATACTAATACGTGTGTGTACAGAGATAAGACTCCGGCTAGCCATCCAGAGATCTGTTTAGCCAAACAGTGACTAATAATGTCTCCTAACAGGTGTGAGTCTATACGGCAATGGTCATGGTAGGAAGAGAGTAGAAAAGCCAAGCGACAGACACGGGCCAGTATGGTCGTATTAGTAGATCAGGTAGTTCATGATTTTCCATGTTAGTATGCATACTACAGGCCTAGATCCGACCTAAAGTAGATTTACCACAAACAACTATACAGACGACGGTGCAGACGGAGTCAGAGCGAGAGTCCGCCTAGAAGTCTTTCTTTTTGGGGATCACTTGGACCGTCCTATCAGACTATCTCCACGACTAGGAGTGGATGGAATAGGAATACAGACAATTGACATACAACTGAAAAAGACAGGTAGGCAAATCCAGTGTTATTAGCAAAGTTTGGTAAGGTGGAACCGTGATCTGAGCTGTGCTTACGAGATCAGAAAAGAGGGCTACACATATCATTGAACGATTCTAAACTTGTCTTTATCGTCCTTTTCTGTATAATGTGGAAATTAAGAATGACATGGGTGTAAGCGGAATATATGCTTATAGGAGAATTGGTTTAGAAAGGCGTATTGAGGAAAAAGGTAGGATAAGGTGACTCGGGGGAATAGATGATGCCGCCACTGGCAACATTATGCATAAAGGTAATATTATATGTAACTTTGGTGTAAAAGTTGGTTTAACAAAATGCAAAAATGCAAAAGCTCGGCAAGAATTGAAGCTTCAATGGGGTTGTAAAGTGCATTATTAGTGTTGCTACAAATTAGGGTTAATCATAAATCAGGTGTGAGGATAGGGGTCTCAGAGAAGTATCTACACAGATAGAAAGAGAGAAAACATGGGGCATTATGGAAACCACAAATTATAGGTGGCTCTTATCTTAGAAGATCCAAGAAAAGAGTATTGTTCTTTTGAAGTTGTCTAAGATGAAAATTGGGAAACTAACGGGAAGTTGAGACATCTAAGCATCCCCCCCCTCCCATCCAAATGATAGAAGTGAAGGGACCTTAGAACGGCTGTACGACGTAAGACAAGGTGTCAGACTACAGTTGGCGTAGATATCATCACGATATTATGCATATCTTTTTCTTGATCTCATATATCACTACTCTGACTAGTTTTCTTTATGGTGCCCGGAATTTTGAGATCCTAGATCTAGTGGTAACTAGTTGTAGACCTGTCACTTCCGCAAGATCTCGTCCAGCTGACATGTTCAGGATCCAGCCGCGGCTCCAGTCAACCTTTGGCCACCTTTGCTGGCTTTTGCGGTGATTGGGTTATGCGGAATCTAGGCTATGGACAATGGAGTGGTGATATCCGATAACTATACTAAAGTCTTATCGCAAAATGGACATGTAACTCTAGTTTATATGTATCATTAATGATGGACAGTCTACGAACATGAGTTCTTTTAGGTTGGCAATTCGTCTGTGCCCTTTGTTGGGCTATTTCAAAGAAGGAATCACTCGCTAAGGCATGAAGCTAATACACTTTTGATATATTCTCCATCTACTAGATAGATGTAGATTCTAGATCATGCGGTCAATGTCGCTTTTGTCAGCTGCTCCTATAAAACATTACTAAACCAAGTTTGAAAACGAGCTATCGACTAAGCTGTTTCTGGAGCATGTGGGCTGTTTGATTGATACAGCTACTTGTATATGTAGCTAAGACTTTTCACTTGGCATCGTCACACTCCGTGTATCTGTGGATCGTGTTGGGTTCAAAGCTGAAATCAGAGTATCAACCAGCTTTGATCTTTGATGTGGGATAACAATCCTCAAGGTTCCATTCCGTTGATACTAATAGCCCGTCCAGGGTTTCTTCCTTCCTCCATTGATCTAGCTGAACTAATACAAGAAGCTTCCGGAAAGATCTTGATCCCTTGATAGGAGATGGCAGCTAGCTTTTAGTAGACAGGCGCGAAAGCTAGTATAATACGGGTAGATTTTATGCCGACTACACACCTGTTTTGTGTCCGGACGGAATGCTGCTAATGCACGTATTATGAGAATTGAGAATCCCCCTCCTTATCATAACGACTCGATGTAGGCAAAGTGACCGTTTGGTATCAATAAAAGTGGACTCTATCTATATACAACATGGTACACTATTACTAGTCTCTATCGTGTGAATGGTCATTCATCATCACATTTCATGCCACGTTCACTTTCCTTTGCCGCTCCCTATAGATCTTTAACCTTTAATCTGTATCTGTAGATTTGAAGCTGAAGTCGACTTTGCCTAGGAAGAAAGAGTTGTCGGTCCCTTTTGAGTGAGTACTATATCCGGAATTACAAGGCTTATCAAGCTCCGAGTAAACTCCGATGATGTTATATGATATTTATTAGTTCTACGGGCTTAGTATTGTGTACAACTGTATAAAGGCACAAATGGGCACAACGGTATGGCCATTTGTGGACCGGGAAAAGTGTTTTATATGCCTGTATAAATCATGTATAAATGTAGCATACTATTTATCTCTTGTATGCATTGTATATCTAGTAAACCATCTATCAAATTTCACTTAAAGACCAGACCACAGCAGATATGACGAAGTCAAGTCATCACCCTTTCCATTCAAGCCTATCTCGGCTTACTTATTACCCGACGCCACAGTCGATCCCTTCGTAGCCGGGGCTGTTCTGGCCGGTGTCTTCAGCCCAACAAAGACTGCCCCAGCCACAACTAGCATGCCAACAGTGCCCATAGTGTAAGCAACCTCACGGCCAGCCCACCAGTAGACGCTGGTAAACAGTATTGGGCCAAGACCACGGCCTAGCTGGCCCCAGCTGCGCATGTTGCCGAGCTTACCACCTCTCTCTGTAGCTTCAGCTTCAAAGCTGGTCAGCGTGTTTAGGCCAGTAACGACTGTAGCAGAAGTCATTGCCAAGCATGTAGCCGCACCGTAAAGACCAGCAACTGATGTTACGCGACCAAGGAGAATGAAGGCGCTTAGGCAGGATATCACTCCGATTTGGACAGACAAGAGAGCGGGTAAACGCCGGGTTACACCACCCTGTAGAATGGTGGCCACAAGACCGACATAGCCTAGCAGACGGCCGTTCTTGGCAGAAGTAAAGCCAAACAACTCATACGTCATGAATGAAAGCGAAGATTCCATTCCCGAGAAGAATAATAGAAAGACAAAGTGAGTAGCGCTCAGAAGGAAGAAAGAGTTGGTGCGCTGCACCTTCTCAACAGACTTCGCATTAGCAGGCGTCTTCTCCGGACTAGAAGAAGCTTCCTGTTTCTCAAGTGTCGACATAGATGGGAGAGTCTCAGGCAAGCACTTCCATAGATATAGAGTCTCGGTTACAATCAGGAATAGTGAAACGCCGGCCGCTGTCGCGAACGGGTTCGCAGCTACAATCGAAATGGACGATAGATATGCGCCAATGGCCGGACCGAATGTGAAAGCAATAGAGAAGCAGGCGCCAATCATAGCCATGGTAGAGCCTCTGTTGCTCTCATCTGAGATATCGGTGGCCATGGCTGTTGCCAACTGAACGTTGCCTTCAGAGAGTCCACCAACCACGCGCGAGGCGAGGAAAGTGCGGAAATCAATGGCAGCAACCCAGAGAAAAACGGATACGATGTTTCCTGCCATACTAGCAAGTAGAGCATTTCGACGACCATAACGATCCGATATGCGGCCAATCACCGGAGAGGCAATGGCCTGGAGAATACTGAAAATTGGTAGAGCTACTGTTAGCTTATTATAGCCTCATTACGTCACTGAAGCTATGGCTTGAGTGGGGCGCGATCAATCGACTGATCCATGGCTATGAACGTACGAAAACAGACTACCCAATGCGCCACCTAGCAGTACAATATCGTAACGTGAGTCGATCTTGCGGTGAAAAGATTGCTTGTACGTATTGAGATAGCTTAATGTAGTCTGAAGAAGAGTCTTGGGCGCATCTATCGAAGCAGATGCTGATAATGGGGCTTCATTGTCGCGATAGTATTCGAGGAGCTTAGGAAACAAAGGGAGAATAAAGGTGAAAGAAATCTAGGGAATGTACATTAGCTTTCCAAGACTTGGTCATAGGGGGGTATAAGTATGACGATTTAGGGACATAAATGGAAGAAGAAGGTGAGACAAAAAGGAGACAGGAGTAAAGATGAAATGTTCAGGAAGAGAGGCATACTAGATCTAGTAAAAGTGATATAGCAATTACCCGCAAGACCTTCTTGCGAGTAGTAGGATCGACGGTGGCCGCCATTGCCGAAGAAAATGTAGAGATGTGCGTGATGTTTTAATGAGAGACGTCCTCAAGATGTTTCTTGGCAAGAGTACGTCTAAAAGATATATATGTCGATGTGAATATATATATATATATATATATATATATATATGTATGTATGTACGGATATAAATAGAAATATAGTGAGCAGTAAGCAGTAAGCACAAGATCGATTTGCTCCAGAACCGGTCGTGACAGCAAAGAAAGTTAAGTCTCCTGTACTTTACTCCTTCTATCGAATTAGATGGGAAAAAAGGATAAGCTTGAAGAATCGAAAAGAATTCGAAAAAAAGACCAGCAAAAAGGGATGACGCGCAGAAATAAAAATACGAGAAAACTGACGCTCGTTCTTTCGACGTGTTCTGACGTCCGATTTGTTTGCTGCACCCTTTTCTGGTTCAAAAATTAGGGAAAAAAAGAATAAATCAAAAAAAAGTATAAATATTCATCTTTAAATTTCGAAGTTGCACTGCAGAACAAAATTACAAGAGAAAAAAAAAACAGGCAGATAAGAAGAAAATAGAAGAAGACGAACAACAACAAAAGTAGAAACTAAAGAAGAGAAAACTGATGATCAGAGAAGAAAAGAAAGTATTGAAACTAAGTCGATTCAAAACAAGATATCGTCAAGGCAGTCGCTAACATTTCGGGCTCCGCTTTGTTCCAGCTCTAGTCAGGTACTTGCCTACCTGGGCCAAAGCGTCTAAGCTTCCTTCCCTTTCCAAGGCCCCAAAAGACCAACAAAAGCTGTAGGCTCTACTCATCAACAAAGCTGACAATCCTGGCATGGAAACTACGAAGTCCAACAGCAAATGCTGACGTTGTTTTTCTTACTGCCAGGTCAGCAATAAATGAATGCTGTATGATTGGTTCGACATTTCTCACCGGCCAGCATCCGCAAGAATTCCGACCAAAGGACGAACTTATATGAGATAATAGATCGCCTATATAAAGAGGAATTAGAGAAAATAAGACAAAGAAGAACGAAACAAAATACGAAGACAACAGCCGATCTGTCCGGTTCATCCGCCCAAGCACAGGCCTGGTATCATCCAAACGCCCATTGATGCTCATACAAAAGAAAATATACAAAAAAAGAGCAAGTTAGAGGGGGTCTTGCTGTCGATTCAACTATCAGTTAATTCAAAGCTCGAGTGTCCTGTTTCGGTGCATTTTTTCGTCTGTTCCCGCATGTAAATCAGTTACAGGTTATGGACCCGCCTATAGCGTTGTTTGAGACTGGCGCCAGCTGTTCTTGGATAGATATTGGTAAATTAGCAATAGATATATCGTACAACTACGTGTAGCTGCTGTTTAAACCTATAATTCGAGGATATCACATCAATGGGCTGGCTTGACTTTTCTCGGCATAATTTTGTTGTTGTTATTGGTTCCTCTGATATGACATCCCACCGCTTTTATCATCTATCTGGCTTTAGGCCGTCTCCGTTGTAGTCGCTGCCGGGGCGATGTGTTCATCGTGTAGCTTCTTGATAGCCGGGATGATCAGCTTCTCGATCTCAATCTCTGGCTCTCCGTCTGGTAGAGTACTAGGGTCCAATGGCGTATCTAGGCCGATTGTAACTACCGCCTGAGGCTGCGCAATCGCCTCTGCTAAACCCACCGCCGACTCCTGTCCAGTCAATGTCTTCTTGCGACGATGCATGGGCACGCGGATCCAGCGGTCCTGCTTGTTAGGTGCCACAAAAACAACCTCCCACTTGCGAGTCGATAGCAGGTTTCCAACGACCAAGTGGTGCTGGTAACGCTCCAATGAGTACTTGGCCTTGTGGACCAAGATAGCCGGGTCCGTCTCCAGCTTAAACGAAACAATCATGGCCTCGGGAGACCAGCCATCTACCAGGTTTTTCAGAAACTTGGGCACCGGGTCAAGATCGATTACGAGCGATTTGCTTCGTGGTACCTTGGGCGACGAGTCGAAGTTGTCAAATGTCTCGGGCACATCGGCAACTTGAGCTGATGGCACCGCTGACTTTGTAACCGGCTTTCCATCCTTGTCGATAGCGTCCGTTGACTGAATCTTGTGCTCGGCCATTCGATTCGCCGGTACGAAAAAGTCCGAGACTGCCGCAGCCAGATATAATAGTGCGTTCTTTCCCAGCGGACGTAGTAGCCACGAGATAGCACGTAGCTCGAAAATGTAGTCGGTGATGGTGACAATGGTAGCATGAGCAGCATGTTCTTCTTCTGGGCCGCCTTGTATTGTCGCAAGACCTTCAACATCTTGGCCTGGTGGGCCTGTTTTGCTACAACATGGCCATCGTCACCACTAACCTCCATGAAATCCAGGAAGCAATCCGTAGCATGTGAGTAATGGCGAGAAAACGGCTGTAAACTAAACTGGCGATGGAGGAAGATCACGGCATATCCGGCCTCAAGAAAGTACTCTGCCGATGTCGCACCACGCGTTCCAGCACTAAAGTTATCGATGAAGCGCACCGTTTGCTTCTCTAGAGGCACAGTGGTACCTCCGGATGTCACCAGAACCACACGGTGATTAGCTGCCACATGCTCATCAATAAATGCTGACGCCTGCGACGTGATGATGTCTAGGTTTTTGGGCGGTGGGTTTTGGCTGAAATACTGGTCGGCCTCGTATCCTATGGACTCCGTAGTAGATGTCATATTGGCTGGTAATTATGGCAATATTGTTACTCAAAAAGAGAGAGATAGGGGTCAATTCCCGTATGATTGATAGGATCGGGTTGAAGTAGTTTGAACTATTACTAAGATAGGACGACAAGTAAATCGCCTTCAATGGTTGAGCTACGATTGAAGAAAAAGTCAGCTTAAACTTAGTTGCGATCGATCCATTTCCTCAGATTGAAATCTCATCAAACCCCGGATTTCCCATCCATCCATCCATCCACCAATCCACTGATCTATTGCCCCTCCATCTAATTTTGCTAGGGAAAAAGAGCTGCCCCTCCTTGATGTGTTGAAGTGCGCCATCCATGAAATTGGCCCCTGCCATCCCGAGATTCGACGCCAATCAAAGCTGGCTGGTGTGAATGCTAAAAGCGACTTACCGGCTATGAATCAACTTGCTTAGCAAAATAGTTCTGTATTTTTTTGGTATATTTATGCA
>RHLR01000700.1:0-14961 GCA_009806335.1 Davidsoniella australis | reverse complement strand
GTTAACATCGCTTTCAAAAATGACAACGGTATAAGGTAAGATACTAAGTAACCAAAAAAAAGAAAAAGAAAAAAAAAAAAAAAACGGGAACCTATCCATTTAAGTATTTAAGTATACAGATATGTATGTACTTCCAGTCCAAACCCTAGTGGATCCTAGCCCGTTACATAAACAATGAAAGGGTAAAAAAAAAAAAAAAAAGTATGGTTCAAAGGAGCAGCACGGTTCAGACGGAAAGGAGAGAAAGAATAGGGTCGAAAGCAGACGGCCTGGACAAAACAAATATCACAAAATTCAAGAGTTGCAAGAGTCATCGGTCTCAAAATGAGACGATATACGAGAGCTTGTAGAGAAAATGTGTTGTACTGATGAAGTAAGTTGAGACTGATGCAGGAGAAAGGAAAAATAAGACTAGAATCTGGAGGGAAACGGCCCCTATTTGTGTTCAGAGAAGGCAAGACTGTTAAAATATGTGAAGCAGTTCGAGTGCTGCGACACGGAGTATCCGTGAGGTGCCGCATCATGCCTCCGGAAGGCGAGGCCGGACCAGTACGCTGGGAACTTCGAGCCCACTCCCTCCAGCTTCCTCGCCGGTAAACAAGCCTGGTGCAAATATGCAGCCGGAGCGAGACCACGGAAATTCAAGAGACGAGATAGTCCAGTTTCCGGCTTACATCTTCTGGCCTTTCCTCCCCATCGGTATCAATCTTAGCTTACTCTCTAGGATTGATTCGCCTTCGACTTCTCTTGGATCGTGTCATTATCAGCCCGCCTGGAATATACAATCGTATTAGAATAGAATTAATGACTATCTAGGAGAGATCAAGGCCATTTATCTACGGTTGGAATCGGGAGTAATGATGTCCGCTTGATTATGGATCATCAGCTATCCTTCTTCTAAAAGAGTGTGATCTTGCATTAACGTGATGAGCCTTGTATGGTCCATAGTTATGGCATGGTCGCCAGGATGGGGAAAATTTCTACATTTTTACTGAGATATCTCCCATTTAGTATTAGCCAAGGCATAGTTATATTACTTGAGAGTCTAAGGTCTCTATAAATCATGGGATACAGAAGAGGTTCATCAGTTTGATAGCATCGCTTGTAGCTTTTCCCTAAGCTACATGATAGGCATGGGAAAATGGAGGGATGTGGTGGGGTCACTGAGGGGCTTTTTTTTCTTCTTTTTTTTCTTCTTCTTTTTTTTTTTGGTAGAGCATCAGCTAGTTCATTATCAAAGATGCCTTTGTACCCAAAGATCCGGAGAAGAAGGTTTATTCTATATGTACGTATTGGAATCGTTATTGGCTCGGTTAAGTCCATGCTAGTTACTTAAACTTCAGGTTTCGCCTTTGACCAGTGTCAAACGGCCCTGCCAATATTCATGAGCTTCCTGGTTGTCTAGAAACATACGGAACGTCTGGTGCTAGGTATATGCATGAAATATGAATGGCCATTCTCAAGCCGAACAGGAAGACAACTATCTCCGAATTCTATAGTTCGTAGTAGGCCCCCCCGCCTTATCAATTGCCTACTGAAACCTATCGTTCCCTATCTTACTTTGGCCTCGTCTGAACCTTCTCGTCGAACCTTTGAAGATGTTTTTCTTCAGTCTGTTTTCCTAATCAAATATAGACCTAGCATGTTCACTCTCACATCGTTTTACCATATCCAGTCCTGTGTATTTCCCTTCTTCTAAGAAAAGGTATAGATAGCCACCATGTAGATATGCCTTTTTGGTGTGTGGAAATCCCGACCAACTTTCCAGTGGTTTCCTTCGTGCCACTTGAACTCATTTGGGTTAGACTGATATCATCTTTTCACTACCCTAGCATCAACTAAATGAATGTCACACACGATATAGGAGCTAATTACTAGCAGGCTGATACATATATGGAGTTCTCCCACCTCATTCACTTAGTCGTAGGTTTTTCCTCTTCTCTCCAGTTTATCCAATTATTCCTCTACTATATTATTCTTTTTGGGGCTTCTTATCGGGTTTCATATGAACAGTGGACGCCACCCGAGCACATTCAAGAAAGCCGATGTCGTGGCGATACTGAAGCTAGAACGTCTACATCAAGCACCTTGCTGTTGCCACCTAATATCCCTTCTGCCTATTCTATATAAGAACGTTGAGAGAGGATAGTGGCTAGATGACTCAAGGAAGAATAGTCATTCCGAGAACCTATATCTACGTCGTGACATAAACGCCATTACTAGCATATCCATTGAGCTTTGTGGAATACCTAAGGACGCCTAGAATTAGAAGAAGCCACCTCAATATTTTTCATTTGTCATCTAGAGGGATGTAAATGTAGTTGATCCAACAAGAATTCAACACGGTCTGATCGAGAACTGCTGGCCAACGAAGTTCCGCCGATGAATCCAAAGATTTATGACGCAAGTGTCCACCATGAAGCCAAAACAATATATATCGCATAGGAAGTATTGATATGAACTACTAGCAATAGACTAGGGGTAAACCCAGGAAAGTCGATACTCGTATTGAAGGTGGAAGAATAGTCGTAGGGATTCTTACAACGAACGAGGTCTTCAGATGGCTAGGCGGACTTTGATCATATTAGTAATAGCGTATCCTAGTGAGTGTTATATATATACGTTGACTTGGAAAAATTAAAACAACTAGAAATACATATTGTATAACCAGTTATGGAATTGAATATTGAGACAATGTTGAATCTTTCTTAAAAACCAAAATTGATGTAGTATTCACGGAAAGAGAAGATCTTAAGTAAGGTAGTAGAAGGTATGAGAGAAAAGAAAAGTGGCTTGGCAATCTAGAGAAAAAAATACTTGTAGTCCTCGGATACTAAGTTCTCATCAGAGGACCTCTCGGCCACGAGTTTTGTCTCATCTTGTAGTATTCTCCGAGCGGAATCACTTAGACTTGGTTTCTACGCTTTCTCTAAGAATTCAATTGGGCAGGCCAGATTTAAGACTCTAATCCTAACAAGCAGGAATAAGCTTCTAGTGGCCTGACACTCAAGCAGATGTCTTGGTTTCTATAGGATGAAGTCAGCTAGTTACTTCCGTTAGTGACATGCCGTCGAATTTCCGTAATATATTAGTGCATATTCATTAGAGATGGAATAAGTCTGAATAAGGATTAGAGTTGATAAAATACAATACGGCATAGATGCCCAGGCTTCTACATCATCTAAGAAATGGGAGAGTAAAGGTTAATAGTAGATAATGGAAAGTAGAGATCTGTAGTTGTAACTTGACTGACGTGTATTATTCTATTATAAGTTCTAGATATACATCTTCATAGCTCTATAGCTCCATAAGATTAATGATTAAAAAAAAAAAAAAAAAAAGTTCTAGATACATGTGAGGTGGTCCTACTTATGGGAAAGTGAGATATGGTAGAAGCATATCTTGTGAGTGGAGAAGATGCACGAATATCACGGTGCAGCGATAGTTCAGGACTCTAGAAGTCAAGTCGGTAATGTGATGTGCTGTCAATAGATGTGCAATTGCCGAGATGTGGAATCTGAGAGGATCGACAAGGATACTTCAACAAAGGTTTATATCACCGATATAATAATAGTGGTGTTTTACAAGACGTTTATCCCTCAAGGTAGCACAATAGTTCCGTATAGGGTTAGGAAAGAGTCCGAGTATGGAAATCAGGCAGAAGTCTTCAAGATATCTAACCAAGGGGATATGAGAAGCATATTTCATAGATATCCAATCTCAATAGAACTAACAATTCTCTCAAAATGAAATCAGACTCGTGTGCAGGCTAGGAAATGGAGATTGAACTTTCTAGCCATAGTAGTAATCAACCATCGTAACCTATCTGGCACCAAAGTATATCCGTTTAGTAGGGCGAACTGTTCCATATTCTTTTTGGGCCGTGTTAACAAGAGACGTTCTTTTGTCCTTAGGCTGACGATGATGGCATGTGTTCAAATGTGCCGTGGTTCCAATGCTTTAGAAGAATACCTAAACAAAGTTAGGATTTCCATTATACCAATATTCCATGGAGCACACTAACTTTTGACAGCTTCAAGGTTCGGTACAAATTTAGGTGCCTTACGGTCTTCTTCTTTTGCAGACTGTGATGGACGGTTCCGTCGGGGCCTCTGATGTTACTAGTAATGCCGTCGGTGAGCATTTTACTCATAGCCATATGTTGGTATGAGGCATATCACATCCGGGGATACAAATGTTCACCTAAAGGGGTGGTCTTTTGGCGCCAGGCATTGCTTCCATCGCTTCTAACTCTCTACGGATAGCGTCTACTGTCCTACAGTGTGTTTTGAGTCTTGTTGACATTTCTAGGTAAATTCGAGTAATACTAATCTAAGCCGTAAAAACTAAGCCACAACCCTCATAATACGTTGTTATCTATATCAACTATCTACCTAGATGCATCACTAGACCGTTAATCAAGTAAACACCAAGTGGAAACATATTCAGCAATATACTACGATCGAGACAGATATTAAGTGAGCTAGTTATAAGAAACCTACTGAGGAACTAGAGGAGCACTTCCAAGATAGTAAGATTTTCGGAGATCTTACGATCATATTTCATAGCAAGTATATAAAACACATTGCTTATGGGAAAGAAGAAGATCAAAGTAAGAAAGTGTGTTACCTCTTTCGGGTTTCGGGTTGTACGGGTTTATACTTCTATTCTACATTGACTTAAATGTTTTGGAGAGACAGACACAGAGGCATTTAGGTACGTTAGATCAAGGCAACTTTAAATATTCAATTGGATAAATCAAGAACGAGCAAATATTAATTAGTAAACAAGAATTCTGCGAACGATAGGGTTAGTTCCAAACAGGGTTTAGCCCTTTGACCCTGACCATTGACAGACACTGCGTTTTTTTGCAACATTGTGCACCAAGGAGGGCAATTAACCTTGGAGCAACTATGTTTTGGACTTTTATTGGCTAGACCAGCGCTAGACAGATGCAAGCACCCTAAAAATAGAATCGTGCATGTTTCGTGACACGCTAGTCCACTACGTGGCAAATGGTAAGAAGAAGCCAACCTTTTATCCCTTTGGCGCGTCAGATTGAATGAATCTGGGTCTGGACTCTTGGGGCCCTTGCAGAGAAGATAAGATGCGAATAATATTTCTTGTCGTTCTCATCTTTTCCAAGCTGCTTCTCGGCGAACAGACAGCAAAAAAAAAGAAAGAAAAAAAAAGAAGAAAAACAGTGCGGTCTGTACTATGCTCATGCTGGAAATAGGTTCGCGTGAGGAGACTGGCTAGGCGTTGCCCGGAAATAATGTGTATATGTCCATACATGTAGACGTACTTGTAATCATTTACATGTAGACTTTAGCCAAGCGGGCTCAGATCGGGTGGGTGCAAGGTTGAGGCGTTGCTTGATTGAGACCTACGATCCTCTAGCAACGGCTGGACACGCTGTCTAAGTTTCAGGGTGGGTCAGAGCGTGCACAGGCCGTGATCCATGTTAAGGTAGCGTTGTTGCTGCATCATTTCATATGCTTAGTTTTTTCTTCTTCTTTTTTTGTTCCCTCGAAAGTGGTACTAGTCCATAGCGTAGGTATGTACATGTGTACATGTATGAATTTGCTAGACAGACACTTGCATGTGTATATATGTATACATGTAGTATTTGATGCTATGGCAATGACTCTGGAATAGTCAAAAGTAGAGACGGGACTATCTGCCTGTAGTCACCTATTGTAGTCACCTATCAAAGTATGTAATATGTGATGTGTATGTATGCCTTGTCGCATGCGTGATCACATCTCTGAGAGGCCGTAGTATTTCTGTAAAAACAAAAAATGAGACGGCATTGCTCTTGGGCGGACTCTGGTACAGGGATATACGATTAGGATGCTGGTTCTTTGACATGGTCCCTAGTCAAAGCCCAGCGCTTGCTTGTCCAGCCTGAGTATTTTAGCCCCCTTCAATATATTCCCGCTAACAATTTTGCATAGACTCTTGCGGACTCCGCCGATAGTTGGAGAAGCGAGCGAAGAATGCACAGTACATTCGGTATACACAAGAGTTCCAACATGGAAGGCCTCTTGGAACTATGTCTATTATCCATCCTATCTATTATCTACAACTATTGTATGTGCTCTATATAATTTGTAGTGGTGAATGTTAGTAAACAATTGGTGAATATTAATATTAGTAGCTGTGCTAGCCGCTGTGATCTGTTTCTACAGTGAAAACCGGCTGCAGTCGCAAGGATACATACATATATATATATTATGGCACACGCAAAACTATCTTTGCGCACGCTCTCTTAGTACAAACATGTATATATATATATATATATACAGATGTAATGTATATTATATACACGAAACAAACGTGGGCACAGCAAAAGAGCTGTGGATTGTAGGGCATCTGTGTTGATTCCCGATTCTCGGTGGCAAAAGACACAGTAGAGACATAGGAAAACAACCAGGACAGCACTAGCACTGGAAGAAGACACAGCTAACGGCAAATCCAGCAGCCAGTTAACCGGCCGTAGATATAGTTGTCGAAGCGCCATAGTGTGTGTCAGCTTCGGATTTGGCTTTAGCTGGCTTACACCTGAGAGTTTTGCTAGCATTAGTGGCATTGCTCTATATGTGATTGCCAATTGCTAATTGCTAATTGCTAAGTGCTAAGTGCTATAGTTAGTTTGCCTGTACTAATACTAATACGCTCTGTCTCCCTTCCTAGCCTTACAACCAACTCCCTGGCAGTTGCTTGACGCTACATCTTAGTTGTATAATTCCAATTTGCTTCCATTCCTGTTTCGTTTCTTATTCCTTCCCTTCTTTTGCGTTCAACTTTGCTTCCTTTGTTTTTTCTCTCTTCCTTTTTTATCCTTTATTTTCTTTTTCTTTTTTCCCTGCTTTCACTTGTTGTTTCGC
Organism: Davidsoniella australis; assembly: GCA_009806335.1. NCBI lineage: Eukaryota > Fungi > Ascomycota > Sordariomycetes > Microascales > Ceratocystidaceae > Davidsoniella > Davidsoniella australis. The sequence continues at coordinate 8,071 of RHLR01000700.1, read as the reverse complement.
CTGCTCCCGTTTGCAAGCTAAAACCGTGTTTGCCGCCTTGGTACTTACTTTCTTGTCCATTGACAAACAACACTTCCCTTTTTTTCTTCTGTTTTATTTTATTATTATTATTTCTTTCTTTCTCGTTCTCTCGCCAGACCACCACTCTACTGAGGCGTTCGCTTCATCTTTTGGCTTCCTATTTGCGTCGACAGAGTCTCCGTCGCGACAACCGGCTTGGCTTCTTCTGTTTCACCACGGTCATAGCAGCCATATATCTATTATAACCTGACCTGTCTAGCGCTTTGTTCCTCGACCGGATTCAGCTGCGCTGTCCTGGACTTCTGAAATTAAGAATTCTCTGGGTTTGAGATTTCTGGATCATGCGCAAACGTGCCGACAATCTACCCTAAACCACGATTTGGACTCTGCCTTGAAATTACTACGTTTGCACTGCCTCTTGCGCAGCAACATATCGTCTTTTTTTTTTCTTTTCTTTTCTTTTTTTTTGTCTTCTTGTTTTGTCTTCTCGGTCCTGATTGCTCGGTTGTCTTCGTCTGAAGCATCGTCCTCCCATTCGCACTCTTTATTTTTATTCTAATTCTTTTTTATTATTACTATTTTTTCTTCTTTCGTTGCTGCTGCCGTTCCCGCTGGTTCGGGGCTGAGCTAAAATAGCGCCTATCGTCAAGCCTGCTGCTCTGCTTCTTTCACCGTACCTGCACTGCACTACTTGTGAGAAAGCGCACACCATAATTGGAGGCTTCACTCTTCTTCTCCTGCTGGGATCAAACAGCCTCTTTTCCTTCTGGTCTGTTGCTGGCGTCTTGAGCAGCTGGACAACCACTCCAACTCCCACTAGTAATACCGCCGCCTAGTACACGATGCCCTCAGCTGCTACTCGTCGGCACTTCGAAGACCACATCCCTTCGTTCATGTCCGTGTTCGACCTGAACGCTGAAACAATTGCTGATCGCGACATTATTGCCGTGATGGACCGGAGCTTTATCGACACTGTGAAACAATCAACGTCTGTTCATGCTCATACGCCACATAGTTTTCTGCACCCGCCCCGTCTCTCATCTGAATCTCTGCCCAAACACCGCGACAGCACTTCCTCCTCCTCCCAGACTTGCGAATCGGCTGACTCGTCGCCAACTACGACTTTGTCAACCTCGGATTCCTCTCCGCTCTCTGATCCTTCCTCCTCCTCTCCCGAATCACCCGTCAACATCGCCAGCGTCAAGCCCTACATGGCGCCTACTTTCGGCCTGCCCGGTAGTCTGTCCGGCGCCATATCGATGCTGTCTGTCAGCGACGGCCCCAAGATCGGCCACGAGCGGCCCAGCACCTCGCCCCGTTCCCCGCCGCGCCCGCAACATGAAGAACCTGTCCATCATGCCGCCGCTTGTCTCGCAGCAGGCGAACCAGCTGGTATCCGAGCCGACCTCGCCCTCGTTCATCAAGCCCACCATCCCCGCCATGAAGCGTAAACCCAGCATCCTGAGCCTGAACACCAATACCAAGGAGCTAGTTACGAAGACCACTCTTGAGATGCCCATGTCTCCAGGCATGGGCCCCATAATGCAGCGTCGGGCGCTTAAGCACTCTGTCTCGACACCTCACATGCTGGCTGGCCTGAAGTCAGCCTCGTTTGGCCCCGTTGGCGGCATGACCTTCCCTACTGTTCTCGAACGCAACGAGTCTGGTCTCTCTGAGGTCTTGCGACCCTCGAAGCTAGCTGCTGTGCCTGCCTGCGACTACACTATCGACGAAGAGGAGTCCTCACCCATCAAGGCCCAAGTTGCCGGCCGTGGTACCTTTGACGTCGTCAATCAGCTTCGCGACGAAAGCGAGAACAACGAGGACCAGAAGTCGCCAACCTATCCAGATGGCCCAATCGCAATCTACGATGACGATGTGTACCTATATCTCGAGCCAAACGCCGAGGAAGCCTCCCGCTTCGATCTTGTGATCAACGTCGCCCGTGAGGTTAAAAACCCTTTCGACACTCTTCCCACCCAGTCATCCGCCTCCGCCTCCGCCTCCGCTCTCCTTCTCCAGTCGACTCTAATAGTCCGTGCCCGGATACTGCCGCTACCGATGCCTCGTTCGCTACGGCCTTTGAGTTCCCTCAGTCGCGGGATGCTTCGCCTGCAACGCCCAAGGCCGCTACGCCTACACACCGCACACCAGAGTACATCCACATGCCCTGGGACCACCACACCGATATCTCGGTTGATCTTCTAGATCTCTGAAAAGATTGACCGTACAGTCAAGGAGGGCAAGAAGGTCCTGATCCACTGCCAACAAGGTGCCAGTCGTTCAGCCTCTCTGATCATCGCCTACGGCATGTTCCACAACCCAGAGCTATCGGTCAACGATGCGTACTATGCGGCTCAGTCGAAGAGTCGCTGGATCTCGCCTAATATGAAGCTGATGTACTGTCTTCAAGATTTCCAGAAGGAGGTCACCATGAAGCGCAAAGCGCCCCTTTCAGTTTTCCGCCAAAGAATCGGCCGCAGCCCTACCAAGCACCGGTTGACGCTATCTGCCGACATCACTAGCACCTCTGTGCCTAGAGAGCCCCTCACTGCCCCTCTCATGGCTGACAGCAACTCGACTTCGCCCGGCCTCAGCCCTAACGGAAAATCACAATTTCGACTTCGGGGAAACTCTACGCCGTCCAGCATGCCAGTGACCCCGGGTCCAACATCTGCACCATCAAGCTTTTCCTGGTCCGAGGTCAGCGCTGACAACAAAGAGCTTCGTACCTTTCCTCGCTTCGTCTCTACCGTTAGCCAGCCGTCAAAGCCCGAGGCCCATGTCTCTAGCGACACTACAGCCACCAAACTACACCCCATCGCTTTGTTCCCAGGTGCGTCTGAGGACTCGACATCACGGGGGTCAGTCAACTTTTCGCGCCCTATAACGTGGTCCAAGCCGCCTCCGTCTCCCGGATTCTCTCCTCTCGGAATGGGCTCGTTTGCCTCGACTGGCATGCAACCCCTCCGGCCCGATATCCTCAGTGTCCAGAATGCGACAGAACCTTCACCTATGGGTACCTTCCCGGATGATTCAGATGTCATGTCACCCAGGGCTGAAGTCATGATGAATAATCCATTGCGCAGTGGTTTCCCGCCGGCACCACCACCACCCAAGGCCGCTTTTACCTTTATAGAGTCACCGCCAACACCTAGCGATGGACTCTTCTCACCTCGTCAAACTTCGTTCCCCAGAGATGTATTTACACCCTTTCACCCATCTCAGGTCACTGATCCGCGAAGTCCTCCAACCAAAGGCGAAACCCCAATTGTCAGATCCATCGACGAGCTTCTATGAGGTGCTGGATGTGGAAAAAAAAGCACATATCTTTCTCCTTTATTTTTTTCATTGACAAAACCCATGTGTATTATTTTCTTTGCCCAAATATTTTTTCATGTGTTGATGATAACACATCCGGCACCTCATGATTCTTCGCTGGCCTTTTTTTATGACTTGTTCTAAGTTGGTTTTTTTTTTACTATTCTTTTCCCCAATATCTAAAATCAACTCCCTTATATTTTATTTTTACATCTTCTTTCGTGGTGTCTGGATCTTAACAGTTGTTACGTGCCTAAAACCATAACAATAATGGCCTATCAGAACTCGGCCTGTTTTTTTTATTATTTAGTTTTTGTATGTATCTGCTGATTTGGCTGTTGATTCACTTACACACAACATATATATGTCTGCTCTCATTCAATCTTTTTTCTTTTGTTTTTTTTTTAGTGAGCTAGATTGTACCTTTTTGTTTTGGGATGATACTGGCCTCTTATATCTCTAAGCCATTCAATTTTGGTCAAAAATTATATATATTGTTTTACTATATAGGTGATCAATTACTTGCTCTTCTCAATAATGATCTTTAACAATCAACAATCCCTATTGTCAACGAATTGATAAGTCTTCAATATACAATTTCTTTGCCTGCTAGGGCTGCTTTTTAAACATGAATAACAACCGATATCTTTACAATTCACTTATCTTCTACTCTCAAGTATTGGTATCCCACAAACATTATTAAAAAAAAGCCGCTATATGAATGTCTGCATCTACCTCTAGATAACCTGAATTTAAACTTGGTAAGTCACCTCACTGAAGTGATATATAGACCGGATAAATGATTGCATATATACATATATATATGAACTAATTGTATATGCAATATTAGCACATAGTATCTGACTAGCGGCGTTTTTTTTTTACTGCGCCTTGGTCTTTGCTTTCTTAGCCAACTCTTTCGCCATCTTCTCCTTACGTTGAATCAATGCCTCTATACCGATTCCACCAAAAACTAGACCAACACCAACCCACTGCATTTTAGTGAGGTGATGGCCGAATGCTACGACCGATAAGATCATAGTGAACATCTTACGCGTGACAGTAACAGTGACGAGTAGAACAGAAGAAAATGTAGATAGAGTGTAGACTGATAATATGTGCGTTAGTATAGGTTGTAAAACGAGTGTATATATATAGATATAGATAGTCTGAGTGACTTACAGATGAATACTTGGCCAATGGCACCGAACATGGCAAAGCCCAGTACATCGTGCCATACAGATGGGTAACGAGCCATGAAGGCAAGTGCCTCAGAAAGCTCACCGGCGTTACCAGCGTTCTGCATGCCGAGGTATTCGCCCAGGCCCGTATGAACCAGCCATGGGCTAAGAATCAAGTACGCCAAAGTCAGTATAGTCGATAAGATATTGTTGGCAGCCATCATTTGCGGGCCGGTGAAGGGCTGGTAAGAGGTGAAAATATGGTCTTGGACACTGTTGGTAAGGCCGTCAAAGAGCAGGTTGATGCTGAGAAGAAGTAGACCCCAAGAAGCATTAGCATCGTCCGCGACTGCGTGGTGCTTCTTCTTCTTGCCCGAATGCAAAGTGAAGACCGCAACACCGGCCGTAACAGCAGCCACGACGAGATACTTGTACAGAGGGAACCGTTTCCGGAAGATGGTGATGTGTAGGAACATCACAGGAAGTAGTTTGCAGCTCTTGGCAAGCAGGAATGTGATGTAGTCGGTGTGAGCAAGCGCGGCATAGCCAAAGGGCGAGGCAAGCGCAGATGTCACGGCCACCAGTCCGAGAGGAAATAGCATGCGACGTGATGGTATTATGGCTGGCACAGGACGGTCGCGTGGTGTGCTGATGTAGAGGTATATAAGGCCGGTAAAAGCCGCGAAAGCTGACTGGATCGTGTTGAGGAAGACGGGATACTGGAACACCTCAGTATCCGACTCGGGGCCATAACGAGTCGTAGTGAGTCTTTCTTGCAGGAAAGCCCAGGTCAAGCTGTTAAAAGCAGTGTGTGTTAGAGAAAGAATTGTATGCGCGCAATGATATATCTTGATGTAATAGCCAGTTGTTATCACTTACAAACTAGCGTAAATACCGCCAACAGCAATTGCAAGCTGCGCAATCCCGGGGTCGCTGGGCTCATTATTAGCTGCCGAAGCTGCTGCTGCTGCTGCTGCTACAGTACTCTTCAAGTCGGCTTTGATGTCTTGAGCATCCTTTCCCGAGCCATAGAATTCTGCAGACTGCGCATTTTGGATTGGGACTTGCTTGGTACGGCCCATTGCTTAGGTCTAGATGAATTCTTCTTTTTTTTAACAGCAATAGAGAGCGTACTTATGGATGGGGTTCGTTGGCGCCAAACAAGACGCGACGGAAATATACAAGGAAACGTACAATGTAGCTTTCTGAAAAGAACAAACCAAATAATTTACAGCAAAGAAAGCCGACTCTCGAAATAATGATAACGACACGACCCTAAAGTGTGGGTTTCTGATATCTTTGTCAAGGCCAACTGGCCAGTTCCAGGCTGACATAAGCTTCAAAGCCCTGGTCCTTTGTTCTTTGTTCTTTATTCTTGGTCCGTCCCGGTCGCTAACGACACTAGTAATTACCATCTCCACCAAAAAGCATTGTGGTACCTGCATCTATGAAACTTCCATTTAAAAAAACTAGGGCCACCGATTGTTATCCCACTATAACTACATACATTCATACATATACATAATAGTCAAGTCAAGTCAAGACATTCATACAAGAAGGCTGCGCCCCGCTTCGCAAATAGACGCTGCCGGAAACAGCCTCCTATCGACGACGCTCCTACTGCAAAATTCGCAAAATCCACCGGCAGAGCTTACGGCAGAGCTTACGAGCCTGATAGTCGGTGTTTAGGCCATACTTTGGACCAAGGCCATCCTCCAAAGCGGCTCTATATCACAGAATACAAGGCGTCCCATAGGCTTAGCCCAGCAGCACTCACCGACTCTTTGCGGAATCAATCAGGCTCGCCTCTGTCATGTAATTTTTACCTCTTCGACAGAGTTTGATCATGATAAAGGAAACACGATGATCAGCCATGCTATAACACAATTATTTCATTACATGCAATCTGATGGAGTTAGTTATGGCTATGTGATGACTGGAGAATCTATGATACTGCTACACATCGATTATCTGAATCACACCAAGGTATATATTACCACTTCTCTATTCCTCGAAACAACATATCTGGCATTCCTTATCGCTCTGAAAAAGATCCCATGCTTGATGGTGATATAATTACAGACTAGCTTGACAATATAAAGCAGACACCGGTTGCTCATATCTTGACGCTTTTGCTTTTGTCACTTCAGGCCTCTACTCTAACGTGCCAAGAAAAGGCTTCTCAACAGAGAGGTCTTGCTAAATTGGGAACTAGATATGCCTCAGGTAAGTCCGGTGGGCGAAAAACCTAGCTTTGAGACAAGGCACTTCCCCGATATTGAACCCTCCTGAGTCCAGTGATAGTAGCGGCTCAGGCCTATCTACGAATGTAGCTAGAAAACAATACGCCATTGATCTAGTTACTAGGCTTGCACTTGTGGAATATTGTACACAGGCCTGTCTACTTGGTCTTAAATTCAATAGGGAACTGGATGAGAAGTATCCTAACTATAAGCTTCACTTGAAAGCTAAATCGATGGTTGCTTCTCCTTATTCTTCTATCTTTGAGCATGCATAGCACCACCCATCAATCAGTCACAGCTCCTGACCACTATCAAGGCCCAGCTTGATACCAATCTTGATAATGACTGCGAAGTTTTATATCTTCGTGGTGCTGTTGGCTCCTTGGTCAAAGTCACTGCACACCCATTTGGGTATACCTTGGTAGGAAAGGCAGTGGAGCAACAAGATGTGGGCTTGCTTCACCATGAGGCTAGCATGTACAACTACCTAAGTGAAGTACAAGGAGTTGTTGTTCCTGATAACCCTGGCGGAGTTTCTCTGGAGCAAAATCTCTGTGTTTATTACAGGATCAACAAGCATATGCTTTTGTTGTCATATGGGGGCAAGTGGCTTTGTAGCCTTGATGGGTGGAACATTGATGGACAACTTGCAAAACTTCAAGGGTTGGATGTCAGTCATGGGGATATCAGAGTACAGAATCTACTCTATAATGAAAAATTCGATGACTTGGTGGTCATTGATTTTGAGGGGGCTAGCTATGTTAGGCCCTCAACAGCCACCAAGAGAAAGGGTGGTTTGGTTCTGTTGCTCATCCCAAGAAGGTGGATCTAGGAAGGTGGCGCATCAACAATTAGAAGTTGGCTTGTAACCTGCTTTGTACTTAGTTTTGAATAGTATGATATTAGGGTTAGTCTAACTCGAGAGCATACCAAACCTCTTCTATCATCTCTTCGCCATTGCAATTATACCTTGGAAGCCATGTCACTACTATTCTCTATTATATAAAGAAATGTGTAGTCTCTCCTCTCATCTTCAATTATTAGGATGTGCATAATGATCGGACACATTAATAGAAAACAATCTAACTATTTGATTTGCAAAATAATCCGCTCTAGAACAATATATGGCTAAGTAGTATAGCTTAAATAAGTTCTTAGGCCATATCTGTCATCTCTATCACGTGAAACTCCTTCTCCTCGACTAAGCCCCGATGACTTGGACCCTCTTGTGCCGGTCAAGCTTCCTACAATCGGCCCATGCCCGTATTCATGGCAGTTCAACTTCCAATTCTCGCTGCGCAACGA
>RHLR01000699.1:0-14976 GCA_009806335.1 Davidsoniella australis | reverse complement strand
CATATTTGGGTTTATTTGTTTCCTTTCTGCACAAAGATATTGTTCCTTTTTGCAGAATAAAAAATAAAAGGAAATATTGTTTTAAACCTGCCAGTACGTGTTGTGCTTACGGAGAGAGTTTATAACGTTGCTTAATATATTCATTTCTAGCTTCTGATCTAAGTCTAATAACATGCCTACTTACTTATATGTCGCCGAATGATGCCTCTGGCTTGCCCTAATCATGTGTGCGGTATGATTAGGATAGGTAGTCCTAACACATACTGTGATGTTAGTAATCTACCGTACATACATATGTGTGTTGATTGGACTGTGGCTCCTTTGCTTCGGCAACTAGTCTTGCTCGTCTTTCAAAGGAGAAGTCTAGGCCCTGCAAGAGCCGAAAGCTTGCATGTAGAAAAGAGAAGGAGGGGGTTCTTTTTGGTTAATGCCTTCCCCTCTCCTCCGTTTTTCGTTCGCTTAATTGGAGTCTGAGTCTATGGCTTGCCAATCATATAAGAGAGCGAAAATGCCTTTTCGTCGTGTAGTTTCTTACTATATTTGCCATAACTTGATATCCAGAGTTGATGTTATTGTACTCAACTAGTTATGTTATATATGCTATATGTAGTTAGTTATACAATTGCAGTTGCTGTACTTTCTCCCCCTCTGCCCCGCCCCCCCACCTTCCCCATAGAGCAACTTCCCTTCAAAGTCCTTGGCCTGTTTGGTTACGCTGCCCCACTTTACAACTTCACCTTTTTTGAATGGCTCGATGCGGGCAGTTTTGCAAGTGAGGAGATCAGGACTTGTTTAGTTATTCTTCTGATATCTTCGTATTTCGATTTCGATTTCTGTTTTGATTTGTTTATCTCTGCTTCTTTAGTTTTCATCCGCTTTCTGTTCCCTGGGTTTCGGTGGCATTCCCGAACGTTTCCTTCTTCTTGTAGATTTTGTTTTATTATTTTATTCGATAGTACTAGTACTAGAGTAGACAACCGATACTGTTAGTAAGTGGATTTACTTGCTGAGCCTCTAGGCTTCCCTCATAGTACCGCCATGGACTATATCACATCGAGCCTACAGCGGACCATCGACAATGGATTTGCCTTGACGAACTTGATTCCGCCTGAAGCAGACGCTACGGCGCTTTCTGTCGATGCTTTGGATGTTCGGAATTTGATGTACACTTTCATCCATGAGGAAAACTGTAAGTTGAACCTGAATAATAGCGTCGTTATCGAGGATTGGGCAACTAATTCATAAAAGTGACCCGCAATATCGATATCAGCATTACATTTGGCGACCTACCCTGCTTTGGTGAGTAGAGTACATACAACAAGCCCACGAGGGAATATTCATGTATTTTCCTTTTCACTAACACACATTAAATAGAACATAGCACTTTCTTTTTGGTGCTTCTTATAGATAGCTGTAGAGATCGCCGGGAAAAACATCCCGTGTTTTCCCTAAGGGAGATATACGAAATCTATCATGCCTCTGTCATCAGCACCAAGCTCTATGCCAAGGTCAAGTTTGTCTGTGACCAGCTTTACGATATCTTTGAGACTGAAGAAGCCTTCGTTGCCTCGCCGTACTACGCCATTGGCCTCCGGTTGACCAATTACTGCCGTGATCACTTTTCTGATCTTCTTGGTCGGATTTCAGAAACTACTGCCGAACGTACTAAGCAAGTGTTCGCAGTGGCTCCAGTTAACACCACACCTGGCCAAAATGTCCCATTCGCACAGGAGCCCGAGGCAAGCTTACGGCTTCCATTCAAGATTGAACATGAAAGAGTAGAGAATCAGCTTCTCCCGGCTCTAGCAACATACCAAACAACCGGCATGGATATCTGCTCCGAGAAAGCAACCGCTGGCCAGGCATGTATCTCCAACCCATTCAGGCCAGCACGTGCTCAAGCATCACCTATTCCGCCACCGCATGAAGCCACCGGGTATCATATGGCCGGCCTATTCTTCAAAGAGCCCAACCTGCTTGGTGCTGATGTCAACTACAAATATGATCATCAGGCCTTGACTGCAGAGAACTTCATGATGGAGGGTCTAACGCAGTTATCAGATATACGCACTGCACTCAAGAAAAACCTAGCCGCATCAAAGCAGTTTGTGATCCGGCTTATAGTGGAGTCTAGTCGAAGCTTCTGCTCCTGGATATACAACTGCAACAAGTTCCCACAAGAATCATCCGACTTCGAGCCAGAGAAGCCAGCTCTTAGCTCATTTGATGTCATTGATGTCTCGACCTGCGTCTTCTCTAGTGAAGACATGTTAGTTGCCTTATCGCTCTGCTCACCGCTTCTATCGAAAAAGCCGTGGGCTTGTATTCGAAGTCTTCTGTCAAGCAATGGCTTTGGCGGTCCGCAAGACCGTTACCATGACCTACTGTTTGACTCGTCTTATGCACTTTACATTCTCACAGGCATGGTTCCTGTCGAATTCATGACAAGCTCGACCGTGTTTTGTCCCGTCGACGATATCCTACTAAGGGAACGGTTGGGTGATGAGTACTGGGAGAAGGTTCATAAGTTTTCACCCCATGATCGAGTTCCTGTGACGTGGAAGAGGCTGGTCGACTGCGCTTCCCAATCAGCACCACATAGCCTATACAACTACCGAGTTGCTCCAGAGCTTGCCGCTAATCTCTTGAACTTGGAGCAATACAAATTGCCCCTAGAGACCAGCATAGTTCACCACCCTCAGTCTTTGGCAAGCGGAGCCAACCTACTAGCAGCCATATTGCGTTTAATATTCGACAATATCTGTAACAACTGGTATGATGCCACAGATAGTATATGGCAGAAGGTCTACGCACAAGTCATAGCTAGCGTTAGTTCAGAACAGGCAAATGAAGTCATAGATATATTGAAGGCTGCTGGCTACGTTCTTCCAATAGAGACTCAACACTTGCTAAAGCTGCCGGATACAATCACTTCCGAATCTCAGAGCATATACGTCGCCGTGGTTATATCAACTGACAAGCATGTGATTATGGAGGGCTCTGCAGGGGAACTAACAAGACCGAATGCCAGGGTTGTGGCGCCTAGCGCTGGGCAGAGTTCTGTATTTCAAGAAGTTGAGCTTTCATGGGTTTCCGACTTGGCGGGCAGCGTTGATATCTCGAGTGAAGCTGAGATCTCCGGTGTTGTTAGACACATCATACAGAAACCCACGTTTGTGGCCGAGAAAGATCCCGCATGGAGTCTAATTGCCGGTTTCTGGTGTATGAAGAGCCTGCTATCACAGGAAAACGCCACTATCGAAATAGTCTGTGGTACTCGGGTATTACAATTACAAGTGGAAGTGTCTTCTGCCAAGACTATTGCAGGAAAACTTTTATTTTCTACCGACGCCATCAAGCACCTTGGTGCTCGCCGAGTACCTCTGGTGGATTCAGTTGGCGAAAGCATGGAATTGAACCCAACCTCGCAGAAAATTGGCCAAGAGGGCACAAGAGGTCCTGCTCATGTTCTGCACACGATGGCTATTGCTAAAGAGTCTTCCGAGCAGCACATGGACTACCGAGACGCCGATTTACGCCTTATCTCGCGGCTGACGATAGACCCGGACTCCGACGAGGGCAACAAAATGTGCAAAGATTCAGGAACTATTCCAAGTCTTAGCCAACAGGGAGACTGTGGGCTAGTTGTTCGCCTAAGCAAACCGCTAGAGGCTGTTCTCAATATTCCCGAGTCTTTCAAGTCTAAAACTCCAGTGTGGACATTCAACCCCGAAGAAGGATATAGGGATGTTTCGCATACGATAACAAGGGTTTCTGGTCCCTTGTCCGAAACCCTAATACACCCTATGATGTTGACGAATCCGATATACAGCATTCACGCGCCATATTTACATCTTGACAGGCTCCCTCTCTTTCCAACAAACTCGACGTACATTCCAGACAAGGCATGGCTCAATTCTTCAGTTGCTACTAATTTCTCAAGCTCGGAGAGAGATGAGAAACAGAAAGCGGACCTCCTACCTGAAGATGGTCCCGCACCGACCTTCAGTCTCCGGACCTCCCTCAAAGACGACCTATTCTTCATGTTCATGACGGCCTCTGGACTGCAGGTGTGCCCCAACGGCATGTACATCTTAGTATTCAAGAAAGAAATCAAGGCCATCATCTTCACGTCTTCCATTCGCATGGACTTGGCTTCTAACAGTCCCGTACTAGACGCTGCTGTTATTTGCAGGGAGAGGATACCGGCGCCGGATGTCGTGCGGCTTAACTTGTGCCAGCCGCTCGAGATTCCCGTTCTGTCGGCACGAGATTGGGCAGTTTGGCGTGATATTTTGCGCATGGCGACAGAGCGGGCACGTGTAACGACGCATAAGCTCGACACTTGCGAATATATCAACGGTGGAATCGAAACAGGAAATAAGGGAGAGGAGGGAGGGAAGGCGCTGTGCTCGTGCTTCGAGGGCGTGGCATTGGATCACTTTATCAATATTCCCACGTGGGATAACTTGGCGAAGTATGCTGTACGAGCCGCCATTTCGCCTGCATACGCCAGTTCTCTTGTCGAGCCACTATGGAATCCTAAGCCACTTTCTTCGCCGGACCCGACTGTAGCTTCTGCTTCTGCTTCTGCTTCTGCTTCTGCTTCTGCTTCTGCTTCTACCGCAACGCGATGTATTCCAGGAGCGACTGAGGATAGCAACATGGCTAACGCAATCTGTTCTATGCAAGAATACGACACCGCACGAGACCCCTCCGGCGAATCCTCGAGACGCTCATATATCGCGAGCAATGGCAATTCACTGTCTCAGCGCTGTTTACGTTGTCCGGCGACCCAAGCAAAGGATGGGAAAGCATTAAAGGCATGCGTAGCTTGTAAAAAGGCAAAGTATTGTGGATCGGAATGCCAGAAACGGGATTGGAAAATGCATAAAATCGAATGCCAGATGTGGAACGCTGAGCAGATGACGGCGAATATTTCGATACAGAGTTCTCGGGATTGAAGATTGACTTCTCGGAGCAAGAGAGAAGAAAATATGTAGTTAGTAAGTAGGTAAAGACCCAAGGAGCAGGAGAAGGTAGTTGTTAGTGATGAGGCAATAGGGTTAAAAGCTTGTGTTAACAAGGTTAGGCAGGGAGAAAATAATATGATACAGATATATTTTCCGTTCAAGGCAGGCATTGTAAACGTTTTGTATGTCTTCATTTGTGACACAAAGCACTTAGCGTTCATCAACATTGAAAAGAGTCGTATAGCAAGTACATCTTCTAGAAAAAATAAAGCCAATCTAGAAATATTTTATACAACAAACAAAAACTATGACCTCGAAGTAATAAAAAAGAAAAGGATAACCACTCTATAACGAACTATATGAAAAAGTAAAAACAATGATAATAATAATCAACGACACATGATGAATAGAGAAAAAAAACTAGAGTAATAAAAAAGTAAAGATCTATGTATTCGTTCTGAATAAGAGAGAGAGAGGGAATGAATATGAAAATGAGAGGAGTAAAAAAAAAGAAAGATCTTTTCTTCATCCTCTTTGGGAGTCCAAGTCAAACAAAGTTTCTTTTTTGATCACATCTTGGCATTTTCTGTTTTTTTTTTTCCCTCTCCTCTTATCTTTTTGTTTCTACTCGCCTAGAGCACCTAGTTCCGTAACGACTGAATCCTTAGTAGCAATCTTCTTCATCTGAGTATCCTCCAGCTTCTCACCACGTGCAAGACGCATTTCCAGCTCTTCAATTGCACGCAGCTTCTTCTGAAGACTACGAATCTTCTTGGTCGCCGGGTTCTGCGCATCGGATGGTGACGTAGAGTTGCCGTTCGCATTGCCGTTGAGGTTGCCGTTGTTGTTGCCATTGACTGGGCTGTTGCCCGCATTGCTGCGAGCAGTGTTGCTGCGCGAGCGGCCATTGGGGTTGCGCGAACGGCTACGGCCAGTCGGACCACTGTTAGAGCTACGGCGGCTTTGGCTTGCGCTGTGGCTGGCACTGCCGCGACGCTCAGGGCTGCGGTTATCAACTCTGCCAGTGCTGTCCATCATAGGAGGTGCAAGGCTGACTCCACCATTAGGCTCGGGCGACTTAAGTTCACCGTCCTTGGACTTCTTGTTGCGCTTCTTCTTGTTCTTGGCAGCAGACTTGGACAGGCCTTCATCAGCGGGCTCGGCACCAGGGATGATACGGAGAACAGGCTCAGAAAAATCCGCACCGGGAATAGAGCGACGCGGGCGACCGAAACCATTCAAAGTGTTGGGGCCAGAGGTCTGACTGATTCCAGCGTTGATAACATGGGATAAACCACCTTCATCCTCACGCTTGAAGTGAAGAGGGGTGGCCATACCACGGGCACCAGGAGGGCGATAGGCACCAGCAGGCTTGCTAGGAGTCTTGGTAGTCTGCAAGCACGAAGCAGCAGACGCATGAGGGGCTGGAACAGGGCTGGTAGGATCACCACCAGCGATGTCCGCAGGAGCCACAGGCTTCCAGGCAATCTGTAGAAGCTCAGTCATGTCCTCGTTGTACATGAGAGCACCAGTAACGTGCCACAGCTTGACACCGTTGTCAACACGCAGACGAGGAGAGAGAGTGGCAGTCATGATGTAACGACTGTCGGCGCTCCACTCGCAGACACTGGGATTGCCACTCTCGATAGTGCACAACTTCCGGTAGTCCTTCTCCAGATCGTAAATATCAACCTGGCCAGCCAGGTTACCCAGACCAGCAACAACAGCGAAGCGACCATTGGGGGAGAAAAAGATCTCGTTGCGTGGGCAGGTGGGGAATTCGTGAGTAGGGGTGGCACGGCTATTGAAGATTTTGGCCTTGGCAGGCATGAAACCATAAACAACACCGAACTCCTTGGAGTTGGGAGACCAATCGAAGTGGTGAATGGGGCCTTCCTTGTCCAGAGTAACACGACCTTCGAAGCCACCGGAGGCGCTGAGAAGGTACAGAGTCGATTCACCGTAGTAACTCTTGTTAGTCTTGTCGACCTCGGTCTGAGCAAGAACCAAAATGCTGCTACCCTGCTTGTTCCACGACAGCTTAACCTTATCACCCTTGAAGAAGGTCTTCTGGGAAACGGGCGAGCTGAAGTGGGATATGTTGAAAACCTTGACGGCAGCGGGTTGTCCCTATAGTGAATGACGCGAAGGTTAGCATGGCTGGCTGGATAAAAAGAGCAAAGAAAGAGCGTGAAGCAGAAACATGTCACTGTGCTGTGCTGTGCTGTGCTGGATGACTTACTTTACGTTCAGGCACAAAAACGGCAATGGATTGTGAGACACCGGGAGACAGAGCAAACTGAGTGACGCCCTCAACCCGCAGTCTCTGCGAAACGGTAGCTAGGTTGTCACTGAGGTAGAACTGAACCTCGTTGGTAACGAGGCGAGCGGAGTACTTCTCGTCGGCGGTATATTGAAGGTTAAAGTCGGAGTGTGACTTTTGGACAAAGGAGCCAATGGACTGCTTATCCTCGCCCTGAATGTCATCGCCGGTACACCAGATTTTGAGGTTCTTGGTAGCATCGCCGGCTTCGTCCTTTCCAGGACGCTCCAGGGTGATTAGGTAAGTGCCTTTCGGCGAAAACTTCAACTCGATCACAGTGGTGAGGGGCAGCTTGAAGATCAGACTGCCAGAGGCAGAGTTGTGCACGCTGACAGCCTCGTTGGAGGACCAGGCAAAGAAGCGGCCACAGGGAGAGTACGCACAGCACCGGGAGGTGCCCTCGAACTTGACAAAGCCGCTGTTTTGTTGGTAAACGGGAGCGGCATCGAAGACGTTGATGGCCTTCTGGGTCCGGTAAGCAAACTGAAGAGATGCCATGACTAGTGAAAGACACAGAACAAAACTTGGGAAGTTTGCGAAGCGGGAAGATGTCGTAGTCGGAGTCGGGTTTATGGATGAGTTTTCTCTCTCTTCTTGGGGAGAAATCGGCTGAATTGGGTCGAGTTGAAGTTGTCGACTCAGAGGCAGGCTGGAAAGCGGCCGATATCAGGGGGGGGGGGGGGGGGGGGAATTGATGTTGTTCTTGTGTCTGTCTGGGAAAGAAAAGCGAAAAAGGCCTAAAGGGACGCTCACAGAGCGACGCTAAGGACAATTGGGAGTTGTAGAGGATGCAAACTGGCTGACAAATGGCCAATCAGTGTACAAGTGAGATGATGCTGACTGCGAGTAATACAGGAAGCTCGATCTGAGATGGCTCGAAGCTATCACGAAATGAGGGGCGAGTGGGCAGCAACAAACAGCAGGACGGCGAGATGATGCGCCGAGTAGACAATCGATGCGGAGAGCAATTGAGAGATACAAAGCGACAGAGCAGCGAGTAGCTCTTGCAGCAGGGAATCAATCGGTGGCCAAGGCAGCTAAGCGATGGATGATGGATGGTACGGAAGAGATGACAATGACAGATGATATATGGTGGACGGCGGAACGAGACCAGACGGCACGAAGAAACGAAAAAACGGCTGGGCCAGCGAAAGCGTCAGCGGCGTGAGAAACAAAAGAAGAGAAGGGCGGCGGAACCCGGGAGACGGGAGACGGGAATATTGGCAGAAGGCCGGTGCTGTGGCGTGGCAGGCGGTGGGTTGACGAAGAGTGGAAGAGGGAGAAGGGAGGAAGGGAAGAGCGGCGGAGAAAGACTCTTTAAAGCCAGGCCAGCAATATCTAGCGTACAAATTACATGTACCAATACGACTGGATCTAGTACGATAGCCCTGGTAGTTCCTAGTTCTACTTCTAGTTCTAGTTCTAGTTCTAGTTCTAGTGCTTAGGCGGCCGGGCCCAGTATCCTAACAGTAGCAGCCTTGCTTGCTTAGGCTTGTTTGGGCTGCTTGATTAGGCAGTGTTTGAGCGGTGGGGCAGTAGCTTTTTGTTGTCGTTGATGGCAAAAAAAAAAATAGAAAAAAGCCAAGGGCAACGCCGCCTTGAGGTAACGCTACATACAAAGTACAATGTGGCAGGCGGTCACTTAGTTTTTTTTTTTTAATTTTTTTTAATTTTTTTTCTGCTAGGCTTTTTGCGGCTGCGAACCAGGACGTCAGAGGTACAAGTAAAATCCATACTAATAAGCGGGCACACTCAAGTACCTTTTTTAGCACCTTCCGGGGCTGTCCCAAAGCCCAGTAAACAAAGTCAGCCGGCTTGTCTTTGTCTTTGTGCCCCACACCTAAAAAAGCTAAACAAGCTAAACAGAAGCACGATCATCACAACCAAAATCAACAACAACAATGATAAATAACAAAGGACACTTCAATTGCCCCGATTAGCTTACTTTTCTTGGTCTTTATCACATGTCCGCCAAGCAGACGCCCTTTACAATTTATTATGGCCACAGCTCCTCATTACGATCCGAGCTGCTCTGGCTGCGGCTCATTTCACCCGCCCATTGAAAGATGCAGTCTTGGGCAGCCCAGCCCAGCCCAGCCCAGTTTCTAGTTGCCTCAGAAGCATATCACACACACAGAGGCGATTAGGACTGCTCCGTCCGATTCTGGCCATGATGCAGTGCCTGACAGCAGGCCCCTAGCCAGGGTTGGCTTTGGCTGGGCGTGCCTGCATCAGTCTGTCTCTTCAATGCCACTGCAAAGACCGTGCTGTAATTGTATTTTTGCATTACATACATATTTACATATACAACTACAACTACACTAACTACACTATATCTATACCATGTACGCCTATAAGCACATGCTACAGCCAATATCAATGCTACCACATCCTGCATTTCACATGGTATCACACACTATCAATAGCCCTCGTTATTGTGATACATGCCGTGTATATTCCTGATGTTCGACCTAACTAGATGATCAATATTTCTGATACACCCCTTTAGATCAGTTATAACAGTGTGAATAGTATGGAGTTTTTGTATTTCTTTTTTCTAATGGCTTGTATGCTGAGATTAATTTCAACACCATCAAAACAACTGTCTACCAGGAATATCAACGTGAGGAGAATTGTAGCCGTCCACGACTGGGTCAACCAAGGAAAAGAACAGCCGAGCAACGAGACCAACTATACGATTTGATAGACCAAAACCCGAAGGTTACAAATCGTGAGATGCTGTATTTTATTGGCAACGCGGAATGATGAATGTCAAGTTGTTCGTGGTGCTAGTATGCGTACGGAATGGGCCTTCTTAAGTCCTAGAGAGCAGCTGGTGAATACAAGAGCCAAGGTGGGGTTCGGCAGATGTTCTGGGCGGCCATCTCTAGGGATAGTCGTACGGAGCTCCATTCGTTACATGGTACAGTTACGGCACAACAGATTCACGATCTCTATAGTTCTGTTCTCCCTAACTTTGTCAAGCCCGGCGATATCTTTATGCATGATAATACTCCAACTCATACAGCTCACATCGTCAAAGCTCTTCTCCGGGATCTAGGCATAGAGGTTATGATTTGGCCAGCTTATTCACCCAATCTCAGCCCGATCAACAACATTTGGGCTCTCATGAAGGCAGAGATATATTGTCTGCATCCAGAGCTTGAGAATGCCCACTGATACGCCAGAAACTCTTGAGCAATTGATAGCTGCTGCCAGGGAATATTGACACTCTATAGATCAAGCTATCTTGAAAAGGCTAGCAGAGACAATGCCGCATAGAGTAGAAGCAATCATAGAGGCTAAAGGATGGTATACCAAGTACTAAGATTTATTTAAAAAGAATAAAAACATTTCATATTCTCCGGATTGTAATTTAGGTGAAAACTCTATACTATTCACACTGTTAATGATCGTGACTTGAAACAATCAGCATGCACAAGAATGTTTTTTATTACGTTTTTTTTTGTGATAATGCATGCAAGGAGACTACAGGGACTGACAAGTCACTGTAGGGTCACTGTAGGTACATAGTACACACAGCGAGCAATCTCCATATGTTTCCTCGTTGTTCTTGTTCCCTAATGTCCGTGGTGGTCTATGTTCATGAAGCAAGCAATTAACGCCAACCTCACAACTTACCAGAATTGCTACTCTACGCAATGAACCCGTCCATGCTCCCGATATCAGACTTTCATTAAGTGGCTCAACCCTTGCACTTCCAATATCAGTGCGTCCAGCTGTCTAAGCGCAGAGACTGCAGCGACGTAAATAGCTCCCCATACAACCGACTTACATATTATACGGGGCTCAATGTCGTATTCATAATAAGCAGTGGCTTATACCACGACAACGAGTACGTATCATTAGGAGCAAGAGCGTCTGAACAAGACTTTCTGCTCACTCCATTATTAACAACTAGACCTTTCACCACCGAATTTCATATATACTTGTCCGCAATACAGAGGCGAGATAACTGTCAGATTACACACTTGTCCGACACTATAACACGCTATATTTCTTTTTATCTGCCACCCACTACACTACTCAGTCCCTTTTCAACCAGACTTCAACAACCCGGTTCTGGCCAGTGGTTTCGCGATGGGCTTCATCCCAGCCCATGTCTTCTAGCGAACGCTGGATATCGAAACCATGCTGACCCGAGTACACAGTGCCTGCGCTCCAGCGTCCGTTTTCGTACGTTATCTCCGTGCACGTGATACGGTTCGGGTCCCGTCCCGTGAATCCGGCCGTCATGAACACAGCCGCTAGTGTCATGCTCGTATCGCAGGTGTATATCTCATATGAGAGCTGCATGCCTTCCGGTAGCCTCCACGGCTCGATCACGCTGTGCCAGACGCGGACGTAGCTGACACCACTCACGGCTCTATGTGGCAGAGTTGTGGCCTGCGTCGTCGGAGTCGAGAATACCCGATCGAAGCGGGGCCGGTTCAGGCAGCGTCTATTGACGAGGGGCTGGGCTTCACAGTTGTAGCGATATTGATGGCCGCCGTTCCGAGTCGTGGTGTTGCTGTGCTCTCCGCAACCGCACATATGGCCGCCGTATCCTTGCCATCCGCTCTGATCGTTCTCAGGGGCCTCTACTAACACTTGTTGATCATGAGCCCAGTAGTCCTGGATGCACGTGTGGGGGTAGTACATATTGGACGTATTGATATATCTGTAGGATCGGATAGACTGTGATGTGGTTAGCAGAAGAACTATCCTCAACGTCAATAAGACAGACACCTAAATGTTAGGGATATAGCATCGCATCATCATACTTTGAAGTGAGAATTGATTGACAATGATAACCAGAAGAGCGAGTGAGTAGTCGGATGATGCTTTTGCTATGATCACTATATCGAGAATGTAAAGGAAGGTATGATGAACTGATGGCCATTTAACAGGAAAGCCCAGACCATTTTCATATAAAGACATACATAATAGTACTTGAGAATGAAACATGTATAAGAATTTGATCTGATATTGATGACATGATTTGGTTGAATTTGAGAGGGAACAATCACCCAGCAAACTATGAATGAATGAATAGCAAATAGTTGAGTCAACTAACTTGGGCTGTTATTCTTAACTCTGCTTGTTTGTTAACACCCAGAGATTTTCATCTCGAGTAGCTGTTCCATCATCGCCGTGATTGACATTTGTTGGAACTAAAGAATACAACAACATTAGAGAAAGTGAAATGATAAAAAATCAAGGCAAAGTGCCTCAAATAGCAAACTCCGTAACCCCAAAACATATTACCAATATTGGCCTGGCCTGTATTATATCCAGACTCAAAATACACTGCATTCTATCGTTTGTTTTTCTCTTTCCCCCTCCTAGGCATAGTTAATATTTGCTATTAGGGCCGGGACTTCTTGGACTCGTGGCCTCTCTAAGAACCACTACCAATACCGATAAGCCGTAGCGTCATGCCTTTACGTACATTCCCACCAACATCTCTTCTTGTCGTTTGTTGTTTACGTTCCTTCTCCTCTGCTGAAACGAGGCTTTTGAGATAAACCTCTGTCTGGACAGTAGCACTATATGACAAAGCAGTCCAACAGGCCGAATTCCGTTTTTCGACATCGGCGCCGGCAGCTAGTAGCGTACGCAAGACCATGACATCGCCACTACTACTAGCAAAATGCAGCGCCGTATTACCCTCGGCATCCTCGTTGCAGACTACGCTAGCGGGGCCATCAGGCGCATAGGTGAGCAGGATTTGTAGTACGGTGTCGTGGCCGGCCAAGCTAGCCTCCATGACGGCGTCACGGCCCTTGCTATCCCGGCGAGTTATGGTGGCCGGGGCATATTCTGCGAGGAAATGTACGATCTCGGTGTGGCCCTTGGCGGCGGCGAGCATTAGGGCAGTTTGGTTCTCTTCGTTCACGGCGGGGCTGGGGTCTTCGTGACCTAGGGCGACGAGTACTTCGCAGATGGCTAACTGGCCGAGACTGGCTGCTAGGTGGAGGTTAGAGTTGGAGAGACCCTTGGCGGAGTAGTTGGGGTTGTGTAGGAGGTGGGGGTGAGAGCGGATGATGCGTCGGACTAGTGAGGCATCGTTGAGGTGGATGGCGCGGCGGAGCCGGACAGAAGCATTGAGTCTAAGAAGGTGAATGTTAGGTTAGCTAAGATGGCCCTTGGTTTGTTCTTCTATATAGATGAAAGAAGAGATGAACGAACGTATTTGAGGCATGCCGTGGTGTCTGCTTCGGCGAGAGAATCTGTTCAACTAGCGCAGCAGAGATCGACATGTCTAGGGTCGGCTATTTCTTAGAGCTCGGGATATTTCAAGGAAGCTCAAGTTAAGCGTGCTCAGTTAGACTAGGTTCACGATGATTTTGTGATGTTTGAGTAGGCTATGAGCCCATGAGCAAAAACAAGCATCTGTCTAGGCGGAGATAACAGATCAAAAGAAGGTGGAAGACTCTGGGTCTTGCGGTGAAGCCTATTTATTATCCGACAGAACGAGAGGTGTGGTAGAACAAAAGATATATATTACTGCTCAATTCAAGGTTGATCTAGTGCTTTTTTGGATCGTTTTCCTGCTGTAGACGATCGATCATACAGTTAGCCGAGCAGAACCGAGAACTGGGGGTAATAACCATATATATAAAGAGGCTTTGAAAATATCGTTGTTTATTTTCTCTGGATAGCTTTGTCTTGGTTATTGATGGTGCATGAATGAATATCTGGTAGCAACTATAAACATCAATTTCCTTTATAGAAGCTACTGTAGCTCCACGAAATAAGAATTCGTAGAATCGTAAGAAAGAACTCATTAAAACCCCCCGCCCTAAATTGCAACCTAGCCTTCACCTCTTTACTACCAAGTTCTTTCTGGAACTTTGTTTGCCTTGAGAAAAGAAGGGAATGAGCTGTAATGGGTAGTATCAATACAAATACAGGCAACTGACAAATTGCATGCACCTAAGCGAATCAACAAGAATAACCAAAATGAAAGTGCTTGAATGCTCCGCTGTAAGCTATTGGTTAGCCAATCGGCCAATGCAATGTTTTCTTCTACTGCATAATCTGACCAAATGAACATGAAACAAAGCTTTCCTTCCGTATTTCGTTTTTTGGCGTGTCTGTTTCTTTTGTTTCTCTTTTGGGGCTTGAACACAGTTGTAAAGGCAACCTCACAGGAATAGACTGTAATCTTACATAGTAAAGCGCCCGCTAGATCCTAGGATGGTCTTGGGAGACATAAATTAAGTAATTATATATATATATATATATTATATTCTGTTACTCTTAGTATAGGTATAGACTACTAGTTCTTCGCGCTGGGGGACGGTGTCATCCCGAACATACAGAAGCTAGTGAGTTTGTCTAGCGACTTTAAATAGCTGTCAGGTATCCAATCCGGCATCGTATAATCTTGGTGATTCAGGTAGATGATGAATATAATCAAATCAAATCAAACCAGCCATGAACAGCATTTGAGAAAAAATCGAACATAAAGATATATTTACTAGGCAATTCAAGAACATCACAACAACTATTTACAAGGAACTAATATCATACTATTCAAAACTAAATACAAAGTAGGTTACAAGCCAACTTCTAATTGTTGATGCCACCTTCCTAGATCCACCTTCTTGGGATGAGCAACATAGCCAAAACTACCCTTTCTCTTGGTGGCTGTTGAGGGCCTAATATAGCTAG